>OY390722.1:13598380-13767380 GCA_959613375.1 Heteropelma amictum
CGAATTATCATGGTACCACCGAAGTTACACCGACAACCCATAATGAAGGAAGCACACGAATCAACAATCGGAGGACATAAAGGCATCTAGAAAACTCGCAAACGCATATGTGCTCGATACTATTGGAAAAACATGAAAGCAGACGTCACGGAATTCATTAAAACCTACCAAAAATGCCAAAAGAACAAACTCGTTCGCGTAAAAAACAGAGCACCTATGATAATAACAGACACTCCAACTCAGCCTTTCGAGAAAATCGCAATAGATATCGTCGGACCTCTTCCAAAAACAAAGGACGGTCACGAATACATCCTCACGATCATCGATCTATTCAGCAGATTCAGCGTCATGGTTCCACTTAAACAAACAACAGCTCGCGATGTATCTAGAGCACTAGCAACAAGCTTTATAACGACATTCGGTGCACCTCGTGCGATACTTTCCGACCAGGGTACGAACTTCATGTCAGATCTATTCGCATCTTTCGCTCAACTGTTCAAAATCAAACAGTACCGAACGACAACTTACCACCCACAGTCCAACGGAGCGTTAGAGCGAAGCCATCACAGTCTCGTCGAATACCTCAAACATTACATCGATATGGACAAAAACTGGCACGAACTAATCCCATTCGCGGCACTTTCTCACAACACGAGTGTCCACGAAAGCACAGGGTACACACCATACGAGTTAGTCTTCGGAAAACCAGCCTCACTACCATCCGAATTCCCACCTCCTGAAAAACTAGCGACATACGACGACTATCTGCTAACACTACACAGAAATTTAAAAGAAATCCGACAATTGACACGCGAAAAGCAGTTAGCGGCAAAGGAACGCACGAAACGGTATCATGACAGGAAGACAAAATCTCAAAATTTCAAAACCGGACAACGAGTATTTTTATTAAAAGAACCTCGGAAGGGAAAATTAGACCCCAATTACATCGGGCCATACACCATTTTGGAAATACTCAGCAATAATAACATTAGACTTCAAATCGACAACAACAAAACAAAAGTAGTACACGTAGACAAAATCAAAATGGCACATGTTGCAGATATCACACAGCCGCTATGAACAATGGCATTCTAGTGGAAAACTCACCATTCCGGGGTTACGTAACCCCGTTTAAATTGTACGAACACATGCGTCCCAATGCATCAGACCCCGTCAGTTACACATTTCGCATTCATCAAACCGGCATAATCTTTTACAGCGATTGCCGAGAATTTCGAAAATCACTTTAGCTTACATAACTTAGTAAATTGCAAACCGATGAATTCTTTGTATATATGCAAACAAATTAATCCAATACAACGAATAGTTAATGGAGCTGAATGCGAGATACAGCTATTGATTAACCCACATTTTCAAAATCTCGAAACTTGCGACATCAATTTGAAAACAGTAAAACAAACCTATTGGGCGAGAATCTACGATCCCGAAAACCCTAAAAATCCTAAAAGTACCGATCCCATTCCTATGGAAACGACAATATAACGACACTACGCTCGACAATGCATTAGCGCAATTGTTGACATTACTGGACACACAATCAGACCGGACACTACGAGACATACAAGAAACAGTAACACGAATAATAGACGACAAACTGACGAAACACGAGACAAAAAATATCAATAAGACAAACTCCGACGGAGTATGAATGCGGTATGAATGTAAATTAAAGACCTAGGTTAAACATTTACAATTATCTATTATTCCTACGATTTTTACTAATTATCATATAACACTTTATTACATTATTATATTTCCCTATGACATTCATTTTTTTTTCTTTTCTCTTCTCTACACATTAAAATTATATCAATCACATCAAACAACATATCGATCAACCAGACACGCACAGCCACATCCAACCACATCACAATATCGTCCACACTCCACTAACACGAAACTAATCAGAACTTAGACTGTTACAGAGAAACTTAAGGAACAATAATAAAGTAATGGAATAAAAAGGAACAACAATAACAAATAAAAGGAAACAATGACAGACTATAACAATCCCAAACTGGCAAATTAGCGACATGGAAAAAGGAAAACAATAAGCAATAATCCAGACGACTCACAGACAATTCGGAACACGGAAAAACAAAACAAATGAGACAATCAACGCTTCACTTTCACTACTATCACAACCAAACCCATCACGATTAACAGACCTCATCCCACTAACACAATACGTAATCAATTACAGTTAGTTTCAGAATCATCAGCTGCTAAATTAAAACCAACGGAGACATCCAGACGACAAGACATCAACAAGTAGCATGGAGACACCAATAGGATAACATTTTCCAGCCCCAGTACCGTGACCGAATACATACACCAAGGTTCACACCTCAATCAACAGCAGGAAGAAGAACAAAGAAAATACACAAAAACAATTCAATAGATTATATCGAGTCATTTATATAACTGAAATCAATGTAAAAATATTCGTATTATATAGAGTCAATACCATTTTCAGTAGCTCTGCAAGCAAGCGAGATATCAGCTTTCCAGATTTCTTCAAAATTTTACTTTGTTTGATTATACTTCGTTAATAATAGAGATAGCCCCATAGTGTGACCTGTCTAACGAAAGGGCATAAAAAGTTGAGACGTTATGGTTTGCAACATTCCCGATATTGTTAACGATAACCGAGATAAATAACAATTTTCGATTTTAACGTTGTAAAGGCCCCCCAGCACACCAGGGGCCTCCCTAAAATAATCTTAGGCCTGCTAAAACATTTTTTGAGCACCTAAGCACCATATTATTATATTATAATCACCCTACGGCACTGTGAAGCCATATTACTACATCATAACCACCATAAAGGCACTGTGATGCCATATAATACATATTAAAACCACCCTAAGGCACCGCAAGCCACATAATACATTTTTTAATCACCCTTAAGGCAATGCGAAGCCAAGTATTACTTATCTAACCACCCTAAATACCATTATATATCTATATATACTCTCTTATAGTACCATAAGACATTGTAAGGCCATGCAACAGGCTACAAGCCGAAAGGCGTATGTACGAATAATCTTATTCTTATTACTCTTATTCACTAAGATCCCACAAAGGACTTAAAGAATTTAGTTAGTTAGCTAGGCGTTATATATCTCCAGAATATACATCCTGAAGTCCAGACTCAACATCCTGACAGAGGATCGAGATCGACACGCGAGCCGCTGGCCATCCCCACCGATTCAACATAGCCACGCGCCTCTGACCATCCCTACCAGTCAGCATAATCCCACGCGAGCAACCGTCGCCACTCGCAAAGTTTCAACCATATATTCGGGGACAGAGGCATTGAATCCTCAATTCTTGTCCGGTCTCTCCAGCAGCGCGATCTGTAAAACCGACTCTCTTACAATGGGCCAAGTCTCAGTCTTAATATATAGTACGGCGAATACAAGCCTCTATTAAATACAATAAAATAAATCTACAATATCCACACATAATTCGTAACTTCGAAACCGCGAAAAATAAAATACAAGGTACATCCTGCTACTTTATCCTACAAATACTTCCCAAGTGTCACTTTATTTCTTTTAATACTTTTCGAGTTGTGAAACGTGAAATACATGGAGTTTTTTGTGGGGCAAATGTGTTAATTACCCCGTTCGATTGAATAATAAAATAAAGTGGAATTGTGAATTTGCGAAATTAAGTGCGACCTTCTAAAGACCAGGCGAGCCTGCTCTTGGTGCATCTACGTGCACGACAGCGGTGTTCCCTCCGACAGAAGGGCGTGTAACTTTCCTCCCATAAGAGCAAGGCTGCTCTTGGTGCATCTACTTGCACGACAGCGGTCATCCTCTTTGCGGAAGGTCTTGTTAACCGTACTGCAAACGCGGGATACAGGACTTTCTTTCGAATCATCCCCTCGCATATTGGCATATTCCACCATTTTATTATATTTTAAATATCGTGTTTTTTTGTGTTACAATAATAAAGTTTGAAATTGTGAAACCGGGTTAGCGATCCTCTAAAGACCAGGTGAGCCTGCTCTTGGTGCATCTACGTGCACGACAGCAGTGTTCCCTCCGACAGAGGACCGCTTAACTCTCCTCCCATTGGAGCGAGGCTGCTCTTGGTGCATTTACTTGTACGACAGCGGTCGTCCTCCTTGCAGAAGGACCTGTTAACTGTATTACAAACGCAGGATACAGGCCTTTCTTTTGAATCTACCCCACACATGCTCAAATTTTTATTGTTGAAATTGAAATAATAATACCGGTAAAATTCGTATTTGTTCCGGAAATATTCCCGGATCATCGCGTGCTGCAATCGTTACCTGAGAATAAAAAGGGGATGGTGTATAAAAATCCTTTGCGTGGAAAAATCAATTAACATCATACTTATCCTTAATCCTTCCCCGGGCATCGACATCGGAACAGTCCACCTGAAAAATAAAAGTCGTTTAGAAGCCCGAATAGAGAGAAATTAAATCTAAAAACAGAATGAATTGCATCTGAAAATAAAATAAATTGCATCTGAAAATAAAATAAAATTGCATTTGAAAATAAAATAAAAATGCATTTGAAAATAAAATAAAATTGCATTTGAAAATAAATTAAATTACATCTGAAAATAAAATAAATTATTGAAAATAAATTGGTAAATTTGGTGCGATCTGCTGTTGTATATGGAAACTCGGCCATATACATTGGCGAGTGTATCCGTGCACGTAACATTGCACTGGGCCTCGTTTACAGCAGAACAAACCTAATTCCAAAAACGGATGTATTCGCTTTATCGTGGGTTTTCGGTGTACAATAAACTGTTTTGGAACTGGCAGGAAGTCCGGCGCACGTAACCTTGCCCTGTGTTGAGACCCCGTGAATCGAGTCATTCATAAAGTTTTATTGTTTTTTATATTTGCAAAAATTCAACCATTCTCGATCAGGAGAGTACTGGTGCACGTAACTTTGCACTGGTCCCCCTTTTTGGATGGTGAATTAATCCCCATAAATTTTTATCCAATTTAAATATTTTGAGAAAATTAAAATTATAAATAAATCAACCATTCTTGACAAGGAGAGTATTGGTGCACGTAACTTTGCACTGGTCTCCCCTTTGAATGGTTAATTAGTAATTTTTTAATCAAACAAATAAAAACTTGTCCAAAAATTTATTATCTTCTATAATATACAAAATTCAACCATTCGCAACAAGGAGAGTGCTGGTGCATGTAACTCTGCACTGGCCCCCTTTTGAATGGTGAATTAATATTTTTTAAACAAACAAACAAAATTTGTCCAGATATTTTTTTTTATCCATGTAACACTCTTCACTCACTTCCCAGGCGATACGCTCCGTCTCCCATGCGTACGTCCGACTCAGAAACCGACACGGTAGAGGTCGGTTCTTCAGATCCTGAAGACGATTGAAATAAAAATAAAATAAAATATGTTAAAATTAAAATAATTATGTAACCTTTCAAAATAAATATATTTAAACGTGTAAAAACCCGCTACGTCTCAAAGTTCGTTTAGCTACTAAATAAATAACGTTTATCTCTTTTTACCTGAAAAAGTGTTACTCATTGTCTTAATTATTTTGCCCGTTAATTTTGGCCTTGCATCCTTGTCCCGGCCGAGCTCCCACTTGGCCAAACAAAGGGTGTTGATCCGTGCGTTTCACCCGTCATCTCGCTCGTCCCTCGACCTGCGACGTAACATCAGCAAAGTTATTTTACCATTTTTTCATCACATTTTCACTACTTTCCATTTTTCAGATTATGATTTTATCCATTTAAAGTGTCTGCGATAGCAGTCATGGTTGTTACGCATATGAAAAACAGGGAAAACCGGGAAAACTCAGGGGATTTCTTTTCTACTATATACAACAAATGTTTTCATGTTTATATCTTTTTTCAAAGTATTTTTTAAGAATATTTTTTTTTAAGTATTATTACAACTTGTAGTCAGAATTTTTATTTTACATACCTTCATGTTCGCAACTGTCTGTACCTGCAGAGACTTCGGAGACAGTATTCTGTTGAAGGGTATCTTGTTCCTCCCTGATCACGTCGTCTATCTCCGAACGGTTTTCCCTATAGAATAAGTGATGTCATGGAAATGAATTCTAACCTAAACCCGCGGTGTTCGAAAATATTATTTTATAAGAATAATTGCAAGAAACGATAGTCAAGGTAAGTATTTTTCGAAAGATATTGATTTTTGAAAAAAAAACTTACCGAGTGTGTTTTTGTTCCAATTTTCGTGAAACATATCTTTTCGTTCTCCGAGGAACTTCATCCTTGCTGCCATGATAAGGGTATGGCTTATAACTTTTTTTTTTCGGTGGAGATGACATTTATCGAAAAAAACACTTCAATTAAAAATTATTCACCGACATGTAATACTTAAACTCGTTAGAAAATTTATTAACTCTTCGAATCGTGTTTTCTTACTTGATCTTGTTCATAACCTCGTTCATGCATTAGAGAGTACCACTGTTTGTAGTTCAGTAAAAAAACGCGAGAGCGCGCTGAGATATGCGCAGTGTGAAGTGCACGTATCTGCAACAACACAAAGCTCGACACATCTAAACACGTCAAGAAAAAGGGAAACAAGGAAGAACGTTCGCAACACAAAGGAAGATCAGTTTTTGTTTAGTCGCGTGGTCTTTGAATCGGTGAACTACTAACTGGGAAATAAAAGACAGTCAACTGTTTTCATTGAACTAGTCGCATGTGTTCTCGACGATTGTAACATTCGGAATGTAAGTACTATGTTTCAGGTATAAAAAATTTGGTATCTAGTAAATAACGATGGTATTGTGCCCAATGTTCGCATAGAATCTACGTTTTTTGCAATTGAAGCATTCGACAGTGTAGGTTCAAATTACTGAAAAAAACGATCATTTTTGTAGGTTATTAGATGACAATTAATTTCGATACATATTTCAATATATTAAAAACAAAAATCTTTTGTTTAATCTGTAAAGGTTTCGTTATAACTCAGAAAAACCTGTGAGAAAAGTTTCCGTAAGATTAGGATGAGCACCGCCAGTATTTTTCCTTTCGTACACTGCAAAGAGCAGTTTGTCTTAGCATACCGCTGAGATTATTTTGTTTTTGCACACTGCGCAGACTATTTTATTATTGTTTTGGGACTATTTTAATTTTAATTATCTCAATGAACTATTCTTTCGTACGAAATAGAAAACATTTATGTCGATTTCATTTGTTGTACTTTCAATTCATATTCGATTTATTTTAAGGCCACCTCAGAAGTCACGTCAGTACACATTGGTGAAGTGCTGGATGGAGAAGATACTGGGTTCTACAGCACCGACATTCCCGCCACTTGGATAAGAAATTTTGATTACACCAAATTTAAGGAAGAAATATCACCGAACGCTTATGCAATCGAGTGGCGAGATTCACGGAAACGTCCCATGGGTGGTTGGCGTCTATGCAACGGACTCGTCGTCCAAATATCAGGTTTACAAAGCAACCTGTATACTCTTTAAATGGAGAATTCGTCGATTTTATAAATGCTGTTATTTTTTTTAGATTCGATCGCTGCAAATGACAAACTTTTATCAAGCGTTGAAGGTAAAAAAACGCCGAAAAAAACCGTATGTGAGGACGTCGAGCTGCAACATAAAAAAAATCGTTTTCCGGCTCCACCACCCTCAAGCTCCACATTCGTCGAGGAAAGCGTAAGTCATCACATTTATTTTCTATGTGCTTGAATATATTTAAATTGAAGATTTCTATATCGGCACCCCAAAAAGAGGAAGGAATCGGAGAAAGACGAGGACAATTTCTTATATCGAAAAAAAAAACAAAGATCGCCGAAGATATACGTATGGTTCATCTGAAGATGAAGAACAAATACCGCGATCATCAGGGTGTTCCGAAAAAGCCGCTGCGATAATACCCAGATCCAGATCATTTTCTAAAAGTCTTTCTCCATCTAAAGAAGCTCGTTATTTTACTCCATCACCCTCAAACTCCATACTCGTAGAGAAAAGCGTAAGTTGTCACATTTTTCTTCCATGTGCTTAAATATTTTTAAACTGGAGATTTTTATATCGGTACTTCATAAAATTGAAGGGATGGGAGGAAGACGAGGATAACTTGTGTCATAAAAAAAGAGATGAAGGCTCAACAAAAATTACTGCTGACATATCCGGATTCCAAAGATTTTCTGTAAATTATTCTACACCAAAACGCAAAGGTATCTCTTTCTTTTAGCATTATCATTAAAAAAAAATACAGTATTAAACGGCTTTAAATTTTTGAGCATAGATCAATCAAATTAGAAGTTCAACATTTTTCTAAAGGGTCTTTATTATATTGGATGGTAGCTACAATATCAATCAATTTTAAGTAAATCATAAAACTTGTTCGTATGATGAAAAAAAATTGACAATTACGGTCACGTTTTATCTAGATAAATTTTTTTTTTAACGTTTGGAATTTATGCTTCACGAAAATTGGGAGAATTATAATTCTTCATTTCATTTAGAATTGACACCAGTCGAAAGTGTCAACTTTGAGAAGCTTGAAAAGATGATCAAAGAAACCAGAGAAGAAGGACGCCGAAACATTGACCAAGTAAAGAAGGAAATGGCCGCAATGCAAAGGGAATACGACAAGAAAATCGAAAAATTGGAAAACCTTCTGGAAGGTGTACAAACGAATACGGCCATGGAGACTTCGACGTCGAATGATATAAAACCCCCCAAACAATCGATGGTATACACATATTATTTTAAAATATTAAAAGGAAATATTATCAGTTACCTCAAGAGCTTGGAAATTATCGGGCATTTCCCGATAGCTTTGTTGCCAAGCATCATGCGTATGAAGTTCGGCAGATCAAAATCCGGAGTGCGCAGCGCGAGGGATTTTGTGCCAAACTACCCATTTATGAATTGGTTGTTAATGATTGAATTTTTTTTAACTGTCTGTAATGACACTTCTTAGGTTGAAATATACCCAAAAAGTGGCATCAAAGTCACTGAAGCGCAATGGCTAATCGCAAAATCGAAGTCATCCTTTACCGCGATGGGAATATCACTTCTAATGGCACTTTTTCCACTCGATGTTTTACTGAAAAGTAATTTGAAAGGAGGAAAATCGAAACAACAGCAAGAAGGCGGGGAATCTCGCAATGCCTTGGATTCGACAATTCTTACAGCAATAAAAGGTTCTCGTTTACTTGAATTGATTTTTTTTCGTAACAATGATGTACATAATTGAATAATAATAATATTAAATGGAATACTTGGAATACTTTCAGGATCTGTTAAGGAAGCTTTTCCGCGTGAGTTTTCGACATCGACGCTCGGAATCGCGATCATCAATAAGCTCAATGCGCTTCGCAGAGTAAACAAAGAAAATATTTGAAATATTTAAAAAAAGAAACGAAATGTGAATTTCTAAGTCTTTTCAAGTTCATTACAAGTATTGTGTTTGTGCTTTATAATTTAATTTCATAATAAAGTACACAAAAAATCATGTATGGAGTGTATTTCAGTGTATAGATAAACATATATTTAGATGCATATATATTTGTATATATATTTGTATATATATTTACATATATATTTACGACGGAGGGAAGATGGCCGCAATGTGAATGCATGCAAATCGGAAGTGCTCAGAGGAATAGTGTAATTAAAGAGTGCGAAAGGAGTGTAGAAAGGTAAGAAGTGGCTGAAAGAGAGGAAGGATTGGAGAGAACTGAGAAGAATAATAAGGTTGTGAGAAGTCAAGGGGAATTGGAGTGTTGGGCGTGGATGCAAATTGCGGGTGCGGAGAGGTTAGAAAGCCACGTTGGACGGGTCGAGAAGCATGGAGCGACGAGAGGGGATAAGGGGGGAGGAGAACGACGATAGTGCAAGCGGGGAAAATAAGACGGATGAGGAGGCTGAGAGAACATTAATAGGCGTGGATTCTGACTCGGATAGTTCGGATGCAGCATCGAGAATAGAAATGGAAGTAAAGAAAAAAAGAGGGAGGACACCGGGATCAAAAAATAAGGTTAAACCAAAGATGGGTAAGGAGAAGAAAAAGATGGAGGAGTACGTCGGAATATTTGGGAAGCGTGAAAGGGTAATGAGGTCACCGATTATCGATAAGGGGGGACAGGGAGTATTGACTGACGGTAAGGAAGTGGAAAAAGCGTTAGTTCACCTGGACGAGGGAAAAACGAGAGCCGGGGAATGGAGAACAGCACGTGTGGATATCACGACGGAAGCGATCAGAACGGGAGACGAGATAACGCATGAAGGTACGGAAATCATTGAGGTAGGGAATGAGAGAGCTTCACCGCGGCTGATCCAAGGAGGTGTAATCGG
Organism: Heteropelma amictum; assembly: GCA_959613375.1. NCBI lineage: Eukaryota > Metazoa > Arthropoda > Insecta > Hymenoptera > Ichneumonidae > Heteropelma > Heteropelma amictum. The sequence goes on from OY390722.1 coordinate 13,608,734, forward strand.
GGAAATTAACGAGGTAGTCGGCGAGATGTTCGAGAATCTACAGGAGAATATGATGCGGAGTTTTCTGGAGGTGAGAAGGGAGAACCAAAAAATGATTGAGAAAGAGGCTGAGCGAACTATCCAAGCGATGCAAACAGAAATAAGCCGGATGCGGCAGGAAATGAGGAAGAACCAAGCAGAGTGGGAAGCGGAAAGGAAGACGCTTCGAGCAAAGATAGCGGGCCTTGAGGATAAAATTGACCAGAGACAGACCGTGGAAAAAGGGGAGAAGACGGTTAGGAAGTGGATCGTGGAAGAGCTCAATAAGCTAAGGGGCAATGTCGGCATTCCGGAAGCGCAAAGAGAAGAAGTTTGGCTGCAAAAGGTAGAAAGGAGAGTTGAAGAGATCGCGAAGGAAAGGGGTAAAATAGATGCGGAGGAAATAATGCACAAAGTGGATAATCGGATGGAAAGGCAGGAAAGGCAGGCAAGAAGGACAAATGTGATTATCAAAGGTCTGGGAGTGGAGGGGGTGAACCTTAAGAGGGAGGTGGAGGATTTCTTCCAAAGGAAACTGGACGTAGAAAAGAAAGTCAAGAAAGCCTACTTCATTGGGAGATGGCAGGGCGAGGGGAATAACAACGGTACGAGGAATATTCTAGTGTATCTGGAATCATTGGAAGACAAAAAAATGGTCATGCGGAAGAGAGGCGCGTTGAAAGGGTCTAGAATCTTCATCGACGATGACTTAACGAAGAACGAGAGAGAGATCCACAAGAAGATGTAGGAGAGAGCAAAGGAAGGAGAGAAAAGAGGACATCGAGTACGCAAGGGTTACATGAAAATCTTCATAGATGGGCAGTGTTGGAAGTGGAACGAGCATAGAAACAGACTAGAAAAATCAAATTTTCGAGACTATGTGGAAGAGAGCCGGTAAAAAGAAGTATATTGGTATGGAATACAGCGGGGGTAGGGAAACTATGGGAAGCGATGGATTTTTTAGAGGAACATACGATAATTATCTTGCTGGAAACGTGGATAGAAAAGAAAGGAGCGGAACGATGTATTAATATGTTAAGCGAGCGGTATGAATGGTTCTTGAAAGCAGCGACAAGGGAAAATAAAAAGGGGAGGGCGAAGGGAGGACAATTGGTCGGCATACAGAAAGGGAATTTGAAAATGGAGGTAGTGGAGTGGGAATGTGGCTTGTGTATCAAGGGATGTATAGGGAAAGGAAGATGGGAAATAATTTCGGTGTACAATAACGAAGGGATGAAAAGAATAAGAGAAAAGCTGGAACCTCTGATCCTAGAAAATATAAAAAAAAGGGGAAAAACTGCTATTAGTTGGAGATTGGAACGCAAGGATAGGAGGAGAGCAGGGAAGAACTAGTAGAGGGAAAGAGCAAGAATGGGAAAGAAGATCGGTGGATGAGGTAGTTAACACGGAGGGCAAGAGACTGTTAGAGATGTGTGAAACATTTGGGTTGACGATTCTGAATGGAAGGATAAGGGGAGACCTAGAAGGGAAGCTAACATATATTGGACCGAAAGGATGTTCTGTATTAGATTTGGCAATTAGCAAGGAGGATGATAAGGGGGTACCAGTAGAGTGTATAGAAGTGATAGAAAGGACAGAGTCGGACCACTTGCCTCTGGTTGTAGAATTGGGGGAAACAGAAGAGTGGGAGGAGGTGGATTCAGAGAGTAACGGAAAGGAGAAGGATAGGAGTAGACTGGTCTGGAGGGAGGAGTTGGCGGAGGAATTTGAGACGAGAATGAGGGAGCTTTGGGATGAACGCGGGCAAAGAGGCTCCACGGAGGAGAGAATCGGAAGGTTTACGGAGAGCATTAAATTAGCAGCAGAAGATATCGGTATGGTAACAGTAGTGAAGAAAGGTAGGAAGAGAGGATGGTTTGACGAAGAATGCAAAGCGAAACGGAAGAAAGTTTGGAAGGCATTGTGTGGATTCCTGAAGTCGAAAAAAGCAGATGACAGATTAGCGTTGGGGAAAGAAAAAAAAGAGTTGAAGGAAATGTACGAGGCAAAGAAGAGAAAATTGGACGAAAAAAGATGGGAAAAAGTGGCGAAGTGTAGGGATTTGAATGATTTTTGGACGGCGGTGAGAGCGTTTAGGCCAAGGAAAAAAGTACACGGGAAGGGTATTAAAATGGAGGTATGGCTAGAACACTTCAAAACGTTATTGGAAGGGAGGGTAGATCAGGGTACAGGAGTCAACGGTATTAGTATCGGAGAGCAGGAGAATGGGGGGACAGAGCCGGTAGCGAACGAGCTTAATCAAGATATAAGTACAGAAGAGATGGCAAAGACTCTAAGGCGTATGAAGAAAAGAAAAGCAGCGGGGGCAGATGGGATACCTCTGGAGTTCATAAGGGGGTTGCCGTCAGCTTGGTTGGAGGCATGGCACGGGGTAATTAATGATATTTGGAAGGAAGGGAAAATGGTGGAAAGTTGGAGAACGGCAAGGATTTTCCCAATATTAAAGGCAGGTGACGCAAACGAGGTGACGAATTATAGGGGGGTTTCTCTTCTGAATGTGGGCTACAAAGTCCTGACAGCGATAATGGCGAAAAGACTGAAGGGTTGGCTGGAGAGACATGGGGAACTAAAGGAAAGCCAGAATGGATTCAGACCGAAAAGAGCAACGAGAGACCATATTTTTGTACTGAATTCGATAATAGAGAATAGACTGAAACAGGAGAAGGGGAAGCTTTATGTGGGATTCATAGATTTTAAAGCGGCGTTTGATATAGTAGATCGGGAAATCATGATGAGGAAGCTGGATAGAATCGGAGTAAAAGGAAGAATGTGGAATATGATAAGGGATATCTATCGGAGAACGGCCAACGAGGTCATAACAGCGGAGGGATGCACGGGAAGTATTGTAACAGAGAGAGGGGTGAGGCAGGGGTGTCCGCTCAGCCCTACTCTTTTCAATGTGTTTCTGGATGATTTGGATGAAGAATGGATGAGGAGGAACGAAGGAGGAGTGATGGTGGGTAAGACGAAAATTTTTACCTTGAAGTTTGCGGATGACGTGGTTATAATGGCGGAGGACACAAATGGATTGAAGGAGATGTTCGGAACGCTCAAAAAATATGCGGATAAAAACCGGATGCGGATAAATGTGACGAAAACGAAGGTTATGGTCTTTAAGAAGGGGGGAAGAAGAAGAAAAGAGCAATGGAAATATGGGAATTCGGAAATCGAAGAGGTAAGCCAGTACAAATATCTAGGTTACTGGTTCACGACGAAGAACGTGTGCTCAAGGCATGTCAAGGAATTAGCAGCGAAAGCTCAACTGGCGACGAATGCAGCGTGGGGAATCATGAAAAGAGCGAAGATCGATAGCCTGAAGAAGAGGACATTATTGCTGGATGCGATGGTGAAGTCGATTTTAACGTATGGAGCGGAGATTTGGGGGTGGAAGGAGCGACAGGAGGTGGAGACAGTGGTTAGAAGGTATATGAAAATGCTATTGGGACTGAACATGAATACACCGGGATATACAATGCGTTCCAATTGAAGTGGAACACTTTGATTTTTGTCGATCTCCGGCGCAAATCGATCGATTTCAAAAAACAAAAAAAAACACTTTCTTGCAAATTTTATTTGCTTTCGAATGAGCCTAGTCCGTATCCGATCGGATTAGAATTGGCCGAGCACCAGGAGTCGACGTAAAATCATGAAAATCGGGTCCCGACGCTCAGCTCGAAATTTCGTATTTCCGGGAAGGGCGCTATGATTTGTCATACACCGTTGGAAAGGGCATTTCACCCCGAGAAAAATGCGCACAAGCTGGAGTCTGTGCGATCATCCCAGAGGGAGATATAGCACTAGGAAGCGAAAACGGTTTATCGACGATAACTCGAGTACCGTCCGGCCGAATTCGCACAGCTTTCGCAGGAGCTATTCTTTTTCCATCCCCCAGAACTAAGTGAAATCGTTTTTCCCGTGGATGCTCCCTCGGCCGAGAACCAGAGATCATCGCGGTGCACCGTGAGCTTCCGACGCCATTTTGAACATGAAAATGTTCGCGCATTGCGACAATATCCATGCCATTGAATAGCTGATGATTTTCCCTTTAAAATGCACCCTTGAAAGTCCCAAAAATCTCATTTTTAAGGGGTGATATTTCCTTTTGAAAATGCATGAAAATTTAGCAGCTTTCGGTCTCGACGGGAGCGCGAGGCCGCGGACCGCAGGCGACGCACACCGCGTGAGGGGAATCGATCGAGGGCGCCCCCACCACATGCCCGGAGTCTCATAACGCGAGCTCACGTATTATCGCAGGATCGCAAATTTTTTCAAAATTTCTTTTTGTACCGGCGTTCTTTTTATATCTCAATATTATTGTTGAATTAACAAAACTATTGTTGTTAAATCAACAAAGCTATTATTGTTAAATTAACAAAACTATTATTGTTAAATTAACAAAGCTATTATTGTTAAATTAACAAAACTTTTATTGTTAAATTAACAAAACTTTTATTGTTAAATTAACAAAACCATTATTGTTATTAATTATTTTTTTTGTTATTAAATATTTTTCTAATAAAAAGTTGATGGGGTCCCGAAGTTGATCCTTTATCGAAAAAATATCCCGGGATTGTTGTCATTTTATTCGGTTTTGCTTGAATTTGGCTGTTTTTTTATGTATTTTCTTACTGATATTTCGAATTTTCGCGAAAAACTCGATCAGTTTTGCGATCGACGGAATATTTGCGATGGAACAGCCTGTTTAACTATCGAAAATTCGAAAAAAAATGTTTCCTTCATTTTGGCTCATTTTTCAGAACCGTCGAAATGCCAAAATTCTGAAAAGACTATACTACGTTAAAAATCACCCTGCAAAAATTTGTCGGGAGTGTTTTGAGACGCTCTCGAGGAGACTTCACCCTCAAAATCAATGTCAGAAATTGCCGAAAAATTTCAATTTCAAATTGAAATTTCGGTTCAAAAATAATTTTTAATGGTTCATATCGATGTATTTTTTTCCGCTGAATACGAAACACGATGGTATTTCATCGACAACCCAATATTAAAGACTAAAAATTTGAAAAAAAAATCTCGACTCGTTTTTCGCCACTTCTCAAAAAACCTCAAAAATTCGAAATTTCGGAGGCTCGCAACACTTTTTGCTTTTTGGTGTGCGCGTTTGTTTTGTTTTAATTATTGAATGCGTATGATAAAATTACGTAAAAAATTTTATTCATTCACTCAATAAACTTTTTGTTGATTTATAACGTCAGTTAAGTGCTAAACATCGTGATTATACTGTCACTCAAGCGTCTTATGCGCGTTCGTTCTCTACTCGCCTAAGTACGACGATAGCGCAGTGGTTAGCGCGCGGGATCAGTGACCCGAGAGTCCCGGGTTCGATTACCGTCTCGTTTTTTTTTTCATTTTTTTTTTCGTCAAACTAATCTTTGACGAAAGCGATGACAATGTTTCTATACAATTTCTCCCTTTTGAAAGAATAAAGGGAAGAAAGCGGGCGCAAAACAACGTCTTAATGCTCGTTGCTCGCACTTTTTATCCACGATTGTTAAATATTCGCATAAGTACGACGATAGCGCAGTGGTAAACGCGGGGGATCAGCGACCCGAGTGTCCCGGGTTTGATTCCCGACGCGTTTTTTTTTTCATTTTTTTTTTTCGTCAAATTTTGCAGCGTGATTTTTAACGTAGTTATAGCCTTTTCAAATTTTGGCTTTTCGACGATTCTGAAAAATTTACCAAAATAAAGGAAACATTTTTTTTCGAATTTTCGATAGTTAAACAGGCTGTTCCATCGCAAATATTCCGTCGATCTTAAAACTGATCGAGTTTTTCGCGAAAATTCGAAATATCAGTAAGAAAATACATAAAAAACAGCCAAATTCAAGCAAAACCGAATGGAATGACAACAATCCCGCGATATTTTTTCGATAAAGGATCAACTTCGGGACCCCATCAACTTTTTATTAGAAAAATATTTAATATCAAAAAAAATAATTGATACCAATAATGGTTTTGTTAATTTAACAATAACAGTTTTGTTAATTTAACAATAATAGTTTTGTTAATTTAACAATAATAGCGTTGTTAATTTAACAATAATAGTTTTGTTGATTTAACAATAATATTGAGATATAAAAAGAACGCCGGCACAAAAAGAAATTTTGAAAAAATTTGCGATCCTACGATAATACGTGAGCTCGCGTTATGAGACTGCGGGCATGTAGTGGGGGCGCCCTCGATCGATTCCCCTCACGTGCTGTGCGCCGCCTGCGGTCCGCGGCCTCGCGCTCCCGTCGAGACCGAAAGCTGCTAAATTTTCATGCATTTTCAAAAGGAAATATCATCCCTTAAAAATGAGATTTTTGGCTATTCCATGGAATAGATATTGTCGCAATGCGCGAACATTTTCATGTTCAAAATGGCGTCGGAAGCTCACGGTGCACCGCGATGATCTCTGGTTCTCGGCCGAGGGAGCATCCACGGGAAAAACGATTTCACTTAGTTCTGGGGGATGGAAAACGAATAGCTCATGCGAAAGCTGTGCGAATTCGGCCGGACGGTACTCGAGTTATCGTCGATAAACCGTTTTCGCTTCCTAGTGCTATATCTCCCTCTGGGATGATCGCACAGACTCCAGCTTGTGCGCATTATTCTCGGGGTGAAATGCCCTTTCCAACGGTGTATGACAAATCATAGCGCCCTTCCCGGAAATACGAAATTTCGAGCTGAGCGTCGGGACCCGATGTTCATGATTTTACGTCGACTCCTGGTGCTCGGCCAATTCTAATCCGATTGGATTTGAACTAGGCTCATTCGAAAGCAAATTAAATTTGCACGAAAGTGTTTTTTTGGTTTTTCGAAATCGATCGATTTGCGCCGGAGATCGACAAAAATCAAAGTGTTCCACTTCAATTGGAACGCATTATGGAGGTTGGAAAGCGGAAGGGGAAAAATGGAAGTGGAAGCAAGGAAAAGAGCAAGCAAATATATTGTAGCGGTATTGGGTATGGAAGAGAGCAGATGGCCAAAAGTGTGTTTGAAGGAAGAGATCCGGAATTGGAAGAATGGGAAGGCGTCGAGATGGGCACGCGAAATAGAACAGGCACTGGGAAGAGTGGAAGACGGGAAAGCTATCGAGCTCTTATTAAGAATGGATGGACGAAGACTCGGAGAAAGGCTGAAGGAAGGGTGTAGGAGAATTAACGACCAAAGATTACAGGAAGACTGGGTGAGAATAGATAAATCGAGATACTGTGAAGATTATAAGCATAGGAAGGTAACAAGAGAATGCGAAGGATATTGGGAACAAGTAGATATAAAGGGAAGGGACAAAGAGCAATGGGCAAGGATGAGATGTGGAAATGTGGGTAGAGGAGGGAATAAGGGGTTTGTGGATGAAACGTGCGGGCTTTGTAAACAAGGGAAGGAAAAGTTAGAGCATGCATGAAACTGTGTTAAGCTGAAGGAAAAAATTCGGAAGGAAAGGAGAGAGAATATGGAAGGAGTGATGAGCGTTATGGAAGGCGAAGATAGGGTGGAACGGAATGAGATTTTAAAAAGACCGGTTGTACCAATAATGTGTGATTTGGTGAGAGAATTTGAAAAGGCTTTGAGACGGGAAAATGAGAACGGGTGAGGACAAGGAAGTTCTATGTAAAGTATAAGTATAGGTATAAGTATATTATATAATGCTTAAGGAAGAAACAGTATGTGTACGGTTGGCTGTTATCTATTTGTAATATTCTAAAGCCCAAGGGGCAAGAATGGCTCAATAAATCAATATCAATATCATATATATTTACATATTGTGACGCCTTTTTCGGGGGAAGGCGAAACAATACGGGAAAAGGGGGAAACAGAAAATCAGAAATTACAAAAAAAAGAACAAAAAGAAAAAAAACGAATATATTAAAACAATGGTTGGGCGCCAGCGAGTTTTCTCGCGAACTCGCAAACGGACGAAAGAAAATACAAAAAAAAAATGAAAATTATACAATATGATACGCGAATGGGGAAGGGGGGCAGGGGGATCTCAGGGGGAAGGTTCCCGAACGCTATGCGGCTCTTACTTTTAACCGTTGAGTCCCCGTAGGGGAAGTTGATACTAAAGAAAAAAACTGATGAAAAGGGAACACAAAAAAAAAGAGAATTACTCGAGCACGCGATAACGACGGGGGGGGGGGACAGCAGGGAATGGAGATTCGTACAATGGTCGCTGGGGAAGGGGGGGGAGCATTCCCCCCCCCTTGTGTGTGGTGCATACCACACACAACGCAAGGGGGAACGCAGGGAAATCGGCAAAAAAAAAAAAACGTGAGCCTCGGGGCCACTCGCAACGCAACAACAAAAAAAAATAATAATTTCGGACCGATAAAGAAAAATAAGAAAAAGAAAAAAACTCACGCCCCGTACAAAACCGTCGTTCGTCCGTTCTCTCCGTCTCTCTCACACTCTCTTTACGCTCGACTCCTTTCCACACTCTTTTCCTTCGCAAACGCACAATTCTTTCCAAAACTCCGTTACACACGACTTCTTCGTAATTCCTTTTTCTTTCCCAAACTCTCTTCTCCTCGCTCTACTTTTCCTCTCACTCACGCACTCTCGCAATCATACACAATTTCCTTCACTCTACTCCTTCGCACTTCCTTTACTGCACACACTCTCTCACTCACTCTCAAAGAACCAAAAAAAAAGAAAAAAAATATAACAACTCAAAGAAACAAAAAGGGGCACGCAAAAGAAAATTGACTCTATACGCTCGGTTTGAAGCCTCGCTCGCAAGTGAAATCTCTTGCGCTTCCGGGTTCTTCGCGCAATTAGGGAAAGTGGGAGAGATTTTTGGGGGGTCTAATACGCAGGATGGGAGAAATTTCTAACAGCGATACTTGGGACGGGGGAGGGATGGCAGCACGGTGACTCCTGATCGATCGTTGATCCTTGACAATTCAGGCCGCGGAGATGAGGTGTCGAATTATAATCCTCCCCGGGGGTCGATGCACTTGGGGTTGGAAATTTTTGGGGAAAGCAAACCAGAGACGGTGGTGGCGGCTGCTCAATTTTCCCATTTCCCATTTCCCGAGATTCACGGAGAGTGGGCCTTTTCCTCCGTGCTGGATAATGATGCACCCCCGGGGTGGCGGTGACGGGATATCTCCTCTCTCCGGGCGGTGATCTCGTCGGGTGCTGGGGTCCACCGTTGAGGCTGCGCTGGGGCGGGGAAGAGGGGGGGAATGGGGAGGAAAACGAGAACGACGCTATTGGTACTTTTTTGGGCGGTATTAACGGCGATATAATTGCGGAACTTACATGTAACTAAAACTACTCACATTTCTTGAATTTCGCGACATTTTTGGACGACTTACTCTAAAGAACGCGGTACGGGGATCTCAAGGGGGAAAATCGCGAGGGAAGGGACTGGGGGGGACGTGCGTGGTGGACTTGCGAGGGGCAGGTCAGGGCGACTTGTGATGCAACGTCACAATATATATTTACATATATATTTGTATATATTTATTTATATATATATACCAGGTGTACAAGTATGAAATGCGGATTTTTTCAATAAAAAAACATGTTAAATCCGGAAGAATGATAAAAAGTGATTTATTCAAAGTATGCTCCATCGCTTGTTATACATTTTCCCCATCTTTCGGGCAATTCATGAATACCACGCCAGTAAAAATCTTCCCCTTTTGCTGCGAACCATTCATCGAGCCATTTTTTCACATTTTCGTACGAACCAAAGCGGTGCTCAGCAAGTGCGTGACTTATCGATGCAAATAAGTGGTAATCGGAAGGAGTCAAGTCTGGTGAGTAAGCCGCATGTGGTAGAACTTCCCAGCTGAGTGCTTCCAACGCGTCACGAACCGGTTTTGCCGTATGTGATCGAGCATTGTCATGAAGAAAAATGACTTTGTGTTGCCGCTTTCGGTATTCTGACTTTTTTCCAAGCAGCGGACGGTTCAAATCGGTCAATTGTTGTTGGTAACGTTCAGTATTAACCGTTTCTCCAGGTTTCATCTTCGAATGCGAATTGCGAATCATCTTCGTCCAAGAATGCTTGCAATTCCACATCTTCGTATTTTTTTTGCGGTTTTCCAGGTTCCTTGTCTGCAACATCGAAATCACCACTTTTGAAACGCTGAAACCAACGTTCACACGTATCTTGCGATGGAGCATGTTCATCATAAGCTTCTTGAAGTAATAAGTATGATTCGGCAGCAGTTTTCTTCAAATGAAAACAAAAAATTAATGCTGTCCGCGAATGCTCTTTGTTCGGTATAAATTTCGACATATTGAACACAATGACACAACACTATGCACGCACTTTTTCAATTTATCACCCGTGCGCATCTGACACTTGTTGATGACACAACAAAATGGCGCAGTTTCAAATTTTTATAGCACAAACTGTATTGGTACACCTTCTGTTATCTGAAATCCGCATTCCATAATTGTAGACCTGGTATATATATATTTATATATACGGATTTGATTATACAAAAATATATAAAGTTATATGTTCAACCTACATCTCACCTATATTTTTGAATATACTGAAAAGTATTGTTATGATTAATAAACGATAAAGACGGATAAATTCAAACAAATAGTTAGAATACTGTTTTATCGTAGGTTTTTGGTCGTGGTTTTCCTACGAAACCATGACGAAACTAACAGTTTGAAAAATGTTTCCTCACAGGGGCGAATACCGAAACAGTTTCCTTAGGATGAGTCCATAATATTCAGGTCCCTCATCCTCTGGATTGTCTGGAGAGTCGCCGGGACGGCAACTTTGAAAGACGGGGGTAGTGTTATGATTATTAAGATGAACATCACTGACCGACTGACTTGCTTCACTGAGATCCTCATTTTACTATTATTTGATATCAATCGGGCCATCCATGACGGTTGCTATGGGGATAAATAGACATAAAAACAGACTTACGAGAGACTCGATCGCGACCGGACGTATCAGGAGAACTCTCAATTTAACATAGAGAATAAAGACTCCTTCTTTTATAATAAAGTGGTTATTTATTAAATACCCGCGCGCAACAGTATATTCGACGAGTACGTAAAAACGGCAAAATTGAGTATATGTCCAAAATATATTTTACCTACATTTAATTGTATATTTTCGCTTACATTTTGAATTATAACAACATATATTATTCACATATAGTTTTACCTACATTTATTTTCGTGTGGGCAATGGCCGAGAGAAGTGCAATTTCGAACTGACGACCTTGATTCGGGGTGATAGTCAACGGAGGTCCAAATCGGCATATCCAGTTATTGTAAAAAGCTGAAGCTACCTCGTCGGCTGTGATGGTCTTCAGCGGAACGGCTTCCGGCCAACGAGAGAACCTGTCGATGAAACAGTAGCGAAAGTACAACCGGTAATTCGAAAATGTCCATGTGGATATGGTTGAATCATCCGTCAGGAACGTCGATGTGGTTCGGTTTTAAGCGATTGTACTTGTTGACTTTAGACCGTTGCCATAGTAAACAAGATCGCGACCACTTAAGCTCATCCTTTTTTATGCCGGGCCACACGTATTTCTCCCTTAAAAGGCGACAGGTGCTTCGACGACTTGGATGCGATAACGAATGTACCGAGTTGAAAGCATCGCGTCGAAGAGAATGGAGAATCTGCGGTCGTACAACACCAGACGTGATGGTGCAATAAATGTCGACACCTGCTTCAACGGACAAAGGTTGAAGTCAAAGTGACGTCTCGTTTTGAAGAAGGCGCTCGTGTTCCTCGTCATCCAGCTGAGCGTCTCGAATCACCTGAGCCGATAGTACCCTTGGCATTTCAATTTGATTTATTTGTTCGATCCGGGGGTGTGCGTCAGCTACTGTTACGTCGCAGGTCGAGAGACGAGCGAGATGACGGGTGAAACGCACGGATCAACACCCTTTGTTTGGCCAAGTAGGAGCTCAGCCGGGACAAGGATGCAAGGCCAGAATTAACGCGTGAAATAATTAAGACAATGAGTAACACCTTTTGAGGTAAAAAGAGATTAACGTTATTTATTTGGTAGCGAAACGAACGTTGAGACGTAGCGGGTTTTTACACGTTTGAATGTATTTATTTTAAAAGGTAACATATTTTATTTTGATTTTAACATATTTTATTTTGATTTTACCATATTTTATTTTGATTTTAACATATTTCATTTTGATTTTAACATATTTTATTTTGATTTTAACATATATATTTTTTTTTTATATTATTATTTTTTCATTCATTTTCAGGGTCTGAAGAGAGGACCTCTACGGTGTCGGCATCCGATTCGGATGTATGCATCGGAGAGGGTACGTATGGTCTGGGAAAAGGGTCGCCGCGCAGCTCAGGAGGAATTTCCTGAGGGGTCGGGATGGGGCGACGGTACGGCGGTTGTTGGTCCGTGGATGATGTTGATAGTGCAGGCGGGGGTTGAGGCTGGAGCTCTTCCGCCGTCACCACCGAATAGTGGGTTGGCGGAAGGGAGTGACCGCGTTGACCGGGCGAGGAGGAGGGGGGTCGAGATTGACCTTGCGGGTAGGGGTGTTATTCCCACGAGGATCCCCCCTTAAAATGGCCTCTTCGCGCCTCTGTTGAAATTTCTGGCCGGCCCTCCTTCGCGGCATCTATTTAAGAAAACAACCGTTCCCATACATTTCGTGTCAATGAGAAAATTTGTCCAAACAGGGAGATAAAGTCGTGCAGGAGATTGATGCACTGTAACCAACCTTCCGTTGTTGATGGAACTTCTCGTTGACTTCCTCGCCCAGTGCGGGTTACAGCACCGCTCACGAAGAAATTGAAATGGATGGATGGCTGCCCTCTATAATAGTATAACATGAATTTATAATCAAATTTTATTTTTCTTAAAAATATTTAAGACTATCAGGAATTAATTCACCATCAAAAGAAGAGAGGGGGAGAAACGGTGCAACGTTAGACACACCAGCACTCTCCCTGTTGAGAGTGGTTGAATTTGTAAATGTACAAAATAAATAAATTTCTGGACAAATTTTGTTTGTTTGATTAAAAATATTAATTTGCCATTCAAAAGGGGGACCAGTGCAGAGTTACCAGCACTCTCCTTACCACCAGCACTCCTTACCACCAGCACTTACCACCAGCACTCTCCTTGTTGCGAATGGTTGAATTTTGTATATTATAGAAGATAAATAAGTTTTTGGACAAGTTTTTATTTGTTTGATTAAAAATTACTGATTAATCATTCAAAAGGGGGACCAGTGAAAAGTTACGTTCACCAGTACTCTCCTTGTCAAGAATGGTTGAATTATTTATAGTTATAATTTTCTCAAAATATTTTAATTGAATAAAAATTTATGGGGATTAATTCACCATCCAAAAAGAGGGACCAGTGCAATGTTACATGCACCAGTACTCTCCTTGTCCAGAATGGTCGAATTATTTATAGTTATAATTTTCTTGAAAATATTGTAGTTGAATAAAAATTTATGGGGATTAATTCACTATCTAAAAAGAGGGACCACCAGTGCAAAGTTACATGCACCAGTGCTCTCCTTATCAAGAATGGATGAATTATTTGCAATAATGAAAATAAATAAATTTACGAATAACTCGTTTAAAATTTATCTGTCTGGAAAAATATTTTAAATTATCAGAAATTAATTCACCATCCAAAAAAGGGGGACCAGTGCAAAGTTACGTGCACCAGTACTCTCCTTATCGAGAATGGTTGAATTTGGCAAATATCAAAAAATAATAATACTTTATGAATGACTCGATTCACGGGGTCTTAACATAGGGCCCAGTGCAAGGTTACGTGCACCGGACTTCCTGCCAGTGCCAAAACAGTTTATTCAGTTTATACACCGAAAACCCACGATAAAGCGAATACATCCGTTTTTGGAATTAGGTTTGTTCTGCCGTTAACGAGGCCCATTGCAATGTTGCGTGCACCGATACACTCGTCAATGTATATGGCAGAGTTTCCATATACAACAGCAGATCGCACCCAATGTACCAATTTATTTTCAATAATTTGATTTATTTTCAGATGCAATTTATTTTATTTTCAGATGGAATTTATTTTATTTTCAGATGGAATTTATTTTATTTTCAGATGCAATTCATTCTGTTTTCACATTTAATTTCTCTCTATTCGGGCTTCTAAACGACTTTTATTTTTCAGGTGGACTGTCCCGATGTCGATGCCCGGGGAAGGATTAAGGATAAGTATGATGTTGTTACGTCCTGAGCACTCCACCTGTAGATAATAACAACTCAGCGTGGGCTCTATAATTTTTTTTATTTTTATTTTACTTATTTTTATTTTTTCAAACAATTTTTTGTAACACCTTAAGGGTACCGCGAGTTACATGGTATATTTTATAATCACAGTAAGGCACCAAAAGCCTCATTATATATTTTATAATTACCCTAAGGCACCAAAAGCCTTATTATATATTTTATAATCACCCTAAGGCACCAAAAGCCTTATTATATATTTTGTAATCACCCTAAGGAACCAAAAGCCTTATCACATATGTTATAATCACCCAAAGGCACCAAAAGCCTTATTATATATTTTATTATCACCCTAAGGCACCAAAAGCCACATTATACACCCTAAACTATCATTATATATCTATATATACTCTCGTACTCGTATAGTATCACGAGACATATAATAGGCTGAAGTCGAAGGGCGTATGTACGAATAATCTTATTCTTAATTACACTTACGACCCTTATTCTCCAAGTTCCCTAAGAGGACTCGGTGAAATTTTCCCACAGCATATAATTCTGTAAGAAGGACAGAGAGGTCCAGCTACACGCGCTGACCATCCCCATCAGTCCCACGAGTAAGAAGAGGACAGCTAAAATCAAATGATAACGAAAGCTGACTAAGGGAATGCATAGGTTATCGCCAGGCCACATATCCTGAAGTCCAGACTAAACACCCTGGCCGAGGATCGAGAGCGACACTCGAGCCGCTGGACATCCCCACGCCAGCAACCATCCCCACGCGCAAAGCTTCAACTGCATCTTCGGGGATAGACGCAAAGTATTCGTCAGTTCTTGTCCGGTCTCTCCAGCAGCGCGATCTGCAAAACCGGCTCTCTCTCTTGTACGGGCCAAGTCCCAATTTTAATACACAGCACGGCTAATACAGCCCTTTATTAACAAATATAATAAAAAACCTTTAAGTCGAAACTTCTGAACTGCGAAAAATACAAGGTACATCCTGCTACTTCATCTTACAAATACTTCGCAAGTGTCACTTTATTTCTTTTAAATACATCTCGAGTTTGTGGGACGTAAAATATAAATATATGTATATTATGACGTCCCCCTCGTCAATACGAGGAGAACGCCAAAATTATCCCGGGAGGGTTTCCCGGTGCGGCGCGTGGGCGGGAGCGCGTATCAGCCCTCCTCGTTTTGGTTGGGCGCCAGCTCTTGATGAGCGAGATCGGTGTGGGCAGGTCCGGCTCGTCCTTCCGAGCTATCCCAGGGGTAGTTCTCCGACGCTACGGCTTCTTACTCTGTACCCTGGGTTCTCCCGTCACAGTACTGGACGCACCGCGCGCGCAAAGCTAGGTAAGGGGCGGAGGAACGGGGATGGGGGGGGGGGGGGAGGGGGGACGCCAAGTAGCAAAAAAAAAGGAAGAGAAACTAAACTAGAAGTTATACGGCGGTGCCGAGAAGCGAAGTGTCCGTGTATGTCACCAGTGAATAATAAAAGATAGTTACAAAAGAAGGGCGAAGTTTCGCCAGCGGGCGCGGGGTAGTTACAAACAGAATGCACACGCGAAGGAATCGTAACGGTGCGCTAGATAATCGCGAGCAACGTAAACGAAATCGCAAACAATGCGCTAGATGATCGCGAGCAACGTAAAAGAATCGCGCCAGAGATTCTAAATCACCGCGAGATAATGCGAACAAATTATAAACGACGCGTTAAATAATCGTGATCAACGTAAAAGAATTCGCAAACACGCATTAGCTACTCGCGAGCAAACGTAAGGGAACTCGCCAACAACACGTTAGCCAAACGCGAGCAAACGTAAGAGAACTCGCAAACAAGGCGCTAGATACTCGCGACAGAAGCGCTAGGTATCCGCGAAAAGCAAGCGAGATAAGCGACAGAAGTGTTGCATAATCGTAAACAATCCGCCAGATAGTGGCGAGCAAGCGTACAATGATCGCAACACAAAAGCGAGATACTCGCAAGCGAAACGCGAATTAGTGGCGAAAGGGACGCGAGATGATTACAAAAGGAATACGAGATAATCGCAAAAGACCCCCGAATAATCGCAAGCGAACTGTGAAATAATCACAAAAGAAACGCTACATACATCCGAAATAATTACCGAAGACCTCGACGTAATTGCACAGAAGTTCGAAAGGATCGCAAGCGAAACGCGAAGTAATTACAACGAAATGCAAACAAAAAAACGGCTAACGGGTTCCAAAAGGAATGTGCGTTGTCGCAAAAGAAACTCTACTTAATCACGAGCGAAACGTGTGCTAATTGTAAAAGAACCACTCCATAGTTAGAAAAGAGACTCGAAATAATCGCGATCGAAATCCGAAATGATTGCAAAAGAACTTCGAATAAGTGCAAAAGAAATCCGGAATAGTCGCAAGAGGAATTTGAATCAATCGCGAGCGACACGAGTGTCAATTGTAAAAGAACCACTCAGTAGTTGCAAAGGAGGCTCGAAATAATCGCGATCGAAATCCGAAATGATGGCAAGAGACATTCGAATAAGTGCAAAAGAAATCCAAAACAATTATAAAAGGAATTCGGATCCCTCGCGAGCGAAACGCACAAGGGAAGTGCGAGATACTCGCAAGCAGAACGCAGAATGAGTACAAGAGAAATTTGACATTAGTCGCAACAGAAGGGTTAAGTAATTCCCAAAAGAAACGCAAAAAAATTTGGCGAAAGAAATTCGCCAGGGACAGGGATAATGGGACGCGACTCTCTCACACCGTGCACACGCGCTCTCCTCCGTAGTCTCCTCCGGCGGTTGGCGATGCTCCCTCGCTGCGTGGTCCGCGGGTCGTTCGGTCGCGTGGGCGCGTGCCCCGGGGGGGGGGGGGGGGGGGGGCGAGGACCGCCGCGAGGACGTGTCGTCAGGGCGCAGTGAGAAGAGTCTCTCACTCGCCGAGCCGCTGCGCCCCTGAAATCTCCCAAAGCGCTGCGAAAATGCTGTCGGTGGGGCGCAGTGAGAACCAGTCCTCACTCGCTGAGTCGCTGCGTCCTCCAAATCTCAAAAGCGCTGCGAGAATGCTATCGACGAGGCGCAGTGAGATAAAATCCTCACTCACCGAGTCGCTGCGCCTCTAAATCTCAAAAGCGCTGCGAAAATGCTGGCGTTGGGGCGCAGTGAGAAAAAGTCCTCACTCGCCGAATCGCTGCGCCTCTGAAATCTCCAAAGCGCTGCGTAAACGGTGTCGTTGGGGCGCAGTGAGAAAAAGTCCTCACTCGCCGAGTCGCTGCGCCTCTGAAATCTCCAAAGCGCTGCGTAAACGCTGTCGTTGGGGCGCAGTGAGAAAAAGTCCTCACTCGCCGAGTCGCTGCCCCTCTGAAATCTCCAAAGCGCTGCGTAAACGCTGTCGTTGGGGCGCAGTGAGAAGAAGTCCTCATTCGCTGAGTCGCTGCGTCCTCCAACTCTCAACAGCGCTGCGAGAATGTTATCGACGAGGCGCAGTGAGATGAAATCCTCACTCACCGAGTCGCTGCGCCTCTAAAATCTCCAAAGCGCTGCGAAAATGCTGTCGTTGGGGCACAGTGAGAAAAAGTCCTCACTCGCCGAGTCGCTGCGTCGTCGAAAACTGGGAGACGCTGCGAAACCGTTGTCGTCGAGACGCAGTGAGCAAGTGTCCTCACTCGCCGAGTCGCTGTGTCGTCGAAAACTGGGCGGCGCTGCGAAACCGTTGAGCGGTGTCCTCGCCGAGCACCTCCTCGACACCCCGGCCGATGCGTTGGCTCCTCTCGACGAAAGCCGATGACGATGATCTCCTATGGACGCATATAACACACGGCACACGCACTCTCTCTCACGCCCAGGAACGCGGGAGCTGGATAGGGATGAGGGACGCGGGCTTTCCGCAAGGCTTAACCTATAATTAATCGCGCGCGAACTGTCAGTTTTCCCCTCTCGGGGAGCGGGACACCGACGCTCGGCGCTCACGTTCTACGAATCGATCGCGTAGATCGGGGAAGGGCCGCCGCTGCACACGCACTTTGTTCTTTCTGAATTTCGCAATACAGTACCGGTACGCTGGTACGAACACTCGTGCCGGTTATACACACGGGGGGCTTGTTATGGTTTTGGGGTTTTTGTCCCTCTCCGCGAGAGCCGGCCGTCTCGCCTCGTCACCGCGCGAGAATAACAACAACGAAAAAGAACAACGCGATCGACGCCAATTCGGGCAAACAAAAAAAAATATATTCTTTCGCCGGGAAGCGGCCTCGTGACTCTACCGCGGGCACAGATGCCTCGTTAGCGAAGGAGAAGAAATTTACAGCGTTCGCCTCACGACTGGCAGGAGAGAAGAAGAAAATAGACGAGGACTCACCGCGCGCCGGTTCGTTCCTCGCGACTGATGCCGTTCGGCGTCCTTCGGCCACGTTTTCCCCGGCTTCCTCTCTACTATTCGCTCTTCCTTTCCTCGGTCTTTTCGCCTTTTTCCACAACTCCTCGCCGTTATCTCCCTTTTCCTTTTGTGACTCGCTGCCTTTTTCTGTAGTCGTCCTCGCTATCTTCCTACTACTCCTCACTTTTCGCTAGTTCGCTCTTATCGTTTTTCGGGTTTTGCTCGCTCTACTCTGCCTGTCTCGACACCTGTTCGCGCTACAATGCCGTAATATCGCGTCGGCGGGTTCGCGGTTGCCGGTCTTTTTCGCGCTAGGCGGGGAGTTTAGCGCGCAGGCCTCCGTGACTATAGTCACAAGTTTTCCGCCGTCCCCGCCCGGCAGCGCGGCGAGCCTCGGCAACGAAGGCCGAGGCGTATATCGTTCTAGAGGGGAGACTTCACGAGTCTGTACACATTTCGGGGCAAAAGTGGCGCCCTCGTCGCCGGGCCCACACGCGGTAGTGCAGTCGGCAGCCCCTCCGTGACACAACGTCACAATATATACAAAGTTTTATGGGGCAAATGTGTTACTTACCCCGTTCGATCGAATAATACAATACAGTGGAATTGTGAATTTGCGAAATTAAGTGAGCAACCTTCTAAAGACCAGGCGAGCCTGCTCTTGGTGCATCTACGTGCACGACAGCGGTGTTCCCTCCGACAGAAGGGCGTATAACTTTCCTCCCATAAGAGCGAGGCGGCTCTTGGTGCATCTACGTGCACGACAGCGGTCATTATCTTTGCTGAAGGTCTTGTTAACCGTACTGCAAACGCGGGACACAGGGCTTTCTCTCGATTCATCCTTTCGCATATTGGCATATTCCACCATTTTATTATATTTTATATATCGTGTTTATTGTTGAAATTAGAATAATAAAACCGGGAAAATTCGTATTTGTTCCGGAAACATCCCCGGATCATCGCGTGCTGCAATCGTTACCTGAAAATAAAAGGGGAATGGTGTATAAAAATCCTTTAAGAGGAAAAATCAATTTACATCGTACCTATCCTTAAATCATCCCCGGGCATAGACATCGGGACAGTCCACCTGAAAATTAAAAGTCATTAGAATCTGAAAACAAAATAAATTGGACCTGAATTAAAGTAAATCAAATCTGGAAATAAAGTAAATTCCTGTTAAATAAATTGGTAAATTCGGTGCGGTCTGCTGTTGTTTATGGAATCTCTGCCATATACATTGGCGGGTGTATCGGTGCACGTAACATTGCACTAGGCCTCGTTTACAGCAGAACAAACTTGATTCCAAAACGAATGTACTCGCTTCGTCGTGGGTTTTCGGTGTACAATAACTGTTTTGGCACTGGCAGAAAGTCTGGTGCACGTAACTTTGCACTGGGCACTGTGTTAAGACCCTGCGAATCGAGTCATTCCAAAATTTCTATATTTTAATACCTTTTTATCATTCCCATTCCCTTTTTATTTTCAGGTAACGATTGCAGCACGCGATGATCCGGGAATATTTCCGGAACAAATACGAATTTTACCGGTATTATTATTTCAATTTCAACAATAAAAAGTTGAGCATGTGTGGGGTAGATGTGCGAATAGTATAAGTATACTATTCGCGTCTGAAAAAAATCGGGAAGTACATATTTTTGTAGTTTGAAATGTGCCCTTTCGAATGGTGTGTATCAAATTTTTCCAAAATAATTTTTATTATGGAACAAAGCCGTTTAACGCTAAAAAAACACAAATTTTTCGCACGTATTTTTTTTTCTAATCGAATTTTGAGCAGGTTCCTGCCCTGCAATGGTCCTGGAACCTCACTAACCGCTGGAATAAATGTCTGAACAAAAATAAACGGGGGTTGTAAAGTCGATTTGAACCTCTATTGGGTTCAAAATGGCGCCTAAACCGTAAAATTTTCACGAAAACATTCATGAATTTTTTATGGAAAAATTATGCACTCTTTCGAAAAGTTGTCAAGAACAAAAAGTTCTTGAAATCACTTAAAAAATGCACCTGATTTTTTTTCAAAATGTCTTGAGCATTTTTTTTATTTTGAGAATGGTCAATGTTGCCAAAATTTAAAAAAAATGCTCTAAAAATTCTGAAAAAATTAGAGTAGATTTTTTAAGCGATTTCAAGAACTTTCTATTCTTGACAATTTTCCAAAAAAGTGCATTATTTTCAAGAAAAAAAATTCCAAAACTCAAAGTGCTATCAGATCGTTACTTACACCAGAACAGCAGCAGTCGAAAATCATTGCAATCATTTTACTCTGCGTAATCAATCCACTATTCAGTTTTTGACATTTTAATGTAGACTTTAATGTAGTTCCTTGAAATAGTAATCAGATTTATTCAAGTTCGTATTGCGCAACTGATCTCGTGTACATAGTATAAGTGAACGTCTTCTCACCTCCTACCTCACGCAAGTACTCGACGGAAGTACTATTAATAGTTTCTATTTTTCAAGGAACTATTATTTCAAAGTCTACATTAAAATGTCAAAAACTGAATAGTGAATTGATTACGTAGAGTAAAATGATTGCAATGATTTTCTACTGCTGCTGTTCTGGTGTAAGTGACGATTTGATAGCACTTTGAGTTTTGGAATTTTTTTTCTTGAAAATTGTGCACTTTTTCGGAAAATTGTCAAGAATAGAAAGTTCTTGAAATTGTTTAAAAAATGTACTCTAATTTTTTCAGAATTTTTTAAGTATTTTTTCGAATTTTGGCAAAATTGACCATTCTCAAAATAAAAAAAAATGCTCAAAACATTTTGAAAAAATATCAGGTGCATTTTATGAGTGATTTCAAGAACT
Organism: Heteropelma amictum; assembly: GCA_959613375.1. Lineage (NCBI taxonomy): Eukaryota > Metazoa > Arthropoda > Insecta > Hymenoptera > Ichneumonidae > Heteropelma > Heteropelma amictum. The sequence goes on from OY390722.1 coordinate 13,630,164, forward strand.
TTTTGTTCCTGACAACTTTTCGAAAGAGTGCATCATTTTTCCATAAAAAATTCATGAATGTTTTCGTGAAAATGTTACGGTCTAGGCGCCATTTTGAACCCAATAGGGGTTCAAATCGACTTTACAACCCCCGTTTATTTTTGTTCAGACATTTATTCCACCGGTTAGTGGGGTTCCAGGACCATTGCAGACCAGGAACCTGCTCAAAATTCGATTTGAAAAAAAAATAGGTGCGAAAAATTTGTGTTTTTTTAGCCTTAAACGGCTTTTTTCCATAATAAAAATTATTTTGGAAAAATTTAATACACACCATTCGAAAGGGCACATTTCAAACTACAAAAATGTGTACTTCCCAATTTTTTTCAAACGCGAATAGTATAAGTTATAGGCCGCTAAACAACGGTGTATGGAAAGTGGCGTTTTGGTCCGAAAAGGGTTAACACAGGGCCCAGTGCAAGGTTACGTGCACCAGACTTTCTGCCAGTGCCAAAACAGTTGATTGTACACCGAAAACCCACGACGAAGCGAGTACATTCGTTTTGGAATTAGGTGTGTTCTGCTGTAAACGAGGCCCAGTGCAATGTTACGTGCACCGATACACTCGCCAATGTATATGGCAGAGATTCCATATACAACAGCAGACCGCACCGAATTTACCAATTTATTTAACAGGAATTTACTTTATTTCCAGATTTGATTTACTTTGTATTCAGGTCAAAATATTGTGAGGTCACGGTCACTTGTATATATCTCTACATGCGGAAGCGAGAGCGCACACCCGCAGTGGCGATCTACAGCGAGCCGGCCGTCATCAGCTGCGCGACCGAGCCGCAAACAGCGAAATCGTCAAAACGCAGGTTACCTATACCCTCACTTAATGGTAAGGTAATACGAAAAACACAACGCACGAATTCGACATGAGACATACATACATACATACATACATGCATAACCGAACTAGATTATACAAATACGCATGTCCCACTTTGTATCCGGGACACAAAATAATTAGTCATACAATGGGTGCAAATATGACATTATATGGGAATTATAGATTCTAAATCGCTGAAAACATGTAAACAACGACAATTGTAAGCCCAAGGACCAAACACAAAGGCGCATTGCCAATCTCGGGAGAGATTTGTTCTTCCAAGAGGGGAGGGATGTTGTGACCGGAATTTCCCCATTTCACAACATCGGTCAGCGACCGAACTGCGGTCAATCACCGACCGAATAAAAGAGCACTCAACTGCTTACCGGAGCAGAATTGGGCAATTTACAGCAAATAATTGCAACTATGCTTCGTCAGACAATTGCAAAAGGTCGATAGCCGTCACCTTTCGAGCGACGACGTATCGATCCCAAAAGTCAGTCTTGATCAGGGCAGCGACGGGTTTGGTTCGAAGGCAAAACCATCAACTTGTACTTCTTGTTAAACCTTTTTAAACCAACCTAGTCAATAAACTTTACAAGTATTTTGTAGCTGCTTGAGTTGGAGTTTAACTCGTTTGGCGTAGATCCCAAAACCTTCATCCCTATTTCACGATTGTCTCTATCTTGAAATATCGGGACACAACAACCCAAATTACCGATATTTAATAAACGCAATAATATTTAGGTTAACCGGCAGAGCATACAACCTAACAGATGGGACAACATACGACACATTAGACGCGCTTCTCGAAGACCTAAAAAGGGCTCATAAAAAACCGTTAGAATTATCAGATTTAGGACTCGAATTAAAATCAACCTCACAAAAATTCAACGAGTCATTCCTCGACTACGGACTCTGAGTAAAAGTTTTGCAGAATCAAATTATCGGAAGACTATCGGAAGTATACTCAGCGGCAGACTGTCGTATCTGGAAAATCTAGAAAAAAGAACGGCAGAAGAGAAGAAAGCCGTAATCCCCAAGCTTTTGTACGAGGTCTCTTGGACAGAATCGCGAACCTTCTACTCCATCGAAATTTAGAAACCCTAGACAACGCCATAGACGAGGCAACAAATATCGAACTAGAATTGCAAAGGCGCGCAACAGTTAATCAAAATCGATTGCGCGTAGCCAAACCTGGGTAAACAGTTACCGAAACAGCTAGAGTCCAGTATAACAAGTAACATTCGCAGGACTATAATAATTATAACCCACGAAACCAACATGGCAACTACACACAAAATCAGTACAACAACACCCGTAACGACCAGTACAGCAACTCCCAACACGGATATCGAAATAATTCTCGCGATCGATACCGCGATAACTCTCGCGACCGCTATCGCACGAACTCACAAGACAGAAACGGTCACTCGAGCCGCCGAGACAATTCGGGCACAAGGGCAGAGAACGTGGACAAATTTAACGATCTCGCGCCAAAAAATGGGAGTGCAGCTCCGCGGAACAGCGCGACGCGGAGCCCCTCGACAGAACGCGCATCAACGTCGAACCAATAAAATCAGGCGACCCAGAGATCAGAAAAGCGACAATATGACTAGGGCTCACCAAACGGCGAAAACCACCAACAGTCGCCATTAATTCATCCGACATAAGCAAGCGAAACTCTCGATTCCTAGTAGACACAGGTGCACAAATAAATTTGGCTAAAATATCTATCATACGACATAAAAATAAAATCGACCCACACATAATTTACGAACTTTCAGGAATTACCGAAGGTATATTATACACAACCGGCAAATATACCATCCGAATCGAAAACATTAACGTCGAATTCCATGTCGTCGAGGACACTATCCCTATCCCATCCGATGCAATTCTCGGAGACGCATTTTTCAAAGATACACCCGCCGATATACTATACACAAAATCCTGTATTACATTTTCCGACTCTATATTACCATTCGAAACCCAGGAAGAAATTAACATCCCTGCCAGATCAAAAACTTTGATATCAATCCGAATAAAAGACACCGATTTATCCGAAGGCTTTATACCAAAAATCGAAAGAACGAAGGTCTGTTTCTTGGCAACGTTATCGTCACGAACCGTGGTGGAATAGCGTACATGGGGGCGATTAACACAACCAGTGATGACATCTCTTTCGCAATCCCAATTGTTGAACTGCAGCCGATCGAGCAAGTATCAAAAACACCTGTCGACATCGAAAGCAATTCTCGCGATACTCAGGACGAGCACCGTGCAGAAATTTGCTTAGCGGTTACAGACGAAAACAAGGAAAGGTCCGAAACGGTAAAGTCACTCTTGCACCTAGATCATCTAGATGACACAGAGAAAGACAGTGTATACCAGCTTGTTTCGGAATATCCTCATCTGTTTAACCTGCCTAATGAACGACTCAGATACACGACTGTAATGAAACACGAAATTAACACCACCGATGACAGACCCATTAACACCAAACAATATCGATTCCCTCAAGTGCACAAATCCGAAATAAACGAACAAGTACAGGACTTATTGAAAAAAGACATTATACAACCTTCCCTGTCCCCATATAACTCTCTGGTTTGGATAGTCCCCAAAAAACCAGACGATTCTGGGAAAAAAAAGTGGCATATGGTCATCGACTTTCGGAAACTCAATGGAAAAACCATCCCTGACGCATATCCGTTACCAAACATCATAGACATTCTCGATCAATTGGGCAAATCACGATACTTCTCGGTTTTTGATCTCGCATCCGGTTTCCACCAAATTGAGATGCACCCTCGAGACAAACCGAAAACAGCATTCTCCACACCGGGTGGACATTACGAATTCAATCGAATGCCATTCGGATTGCGAAACGCACCGGCTATATTTCAGAGAGCAATGGATTCGATACTATCCGGACTCCAGGGTGCAGACCTTTTCGTTTATGAGGATGATATTGTTATTTACGCAACTGATCTCGAACAACATGAGAAAAAATTTAGGCGACTCGCGAAACGATTGACTGACGCAGGTTTGACGCTGCAGACAAACAAATGTAAATTTCTCTGTAAAGAGGTAGCATATTTGGGTCACGTATTAGCGAAAAAGGGGTGCAACCAAAACCAGATTTAGTTGAGGCGATCAAAAATGTTCCAACCCCAACGGACAAAAAGACAATCATACAATTCCATGCATTAGCCAATTATTACCGAAGGTTCACTGAAAATTTCGCAAAAATATCCGCTCCTCTGACGAAACAATTAAAACAATCTGAAAAATTCAATTGGAGAACCGAATGTCAGGAAGCTTTCGAAACAATAAAAAATAAAATTATCAGCCAACCTATTTTGCGATACCCAGATCATAACGAGCGATTTACACTCACAACCGATGCTTCTAACTATGCTATCGGCCCAGTTTTGAGTCAAAAATACGAAAATTTCGATCACCCAGTAGCATTCTAATCTCGAGCCCTCACGAACGCCGAAATAAAGTACGACACCACACACAAAGAACTGTTAGCAGTGGTAAAAGCGGTTGAACATTTTCGACATTATCTTTACGGAAAGCGTTCCACAATAGTAACAGACCATAGAGCACTCGTATACCTCACAACCAAACCTAACCCACCACAACAATTACAACGCTGGCAAGCCCTACTAAGTGATTACGAATACGACATCCACCATAAACCTGGAAAACTCAACGTCGTCGCGGACGCCATGTCAAGGAATACATCAAAGATCCTACCGATTCGATTACGGAGCGAATCATCGCCCAACGAAAATCACGACACGAAAAAGGCCAAAACCACACACCAGCCGGATACGCGCGGAAGGTCAACATCGGACGAACAGTCAGGAAATCCATCACCTAGGAAAAAACGCGTCACGACATACAGCAACTCGGAACCATCGGGCACCGACACCGAAAACGAAGATTCAGACAGGAGACTACGGAGAACAATGAAGGAAAACACGCATAAAAAAGTAAATCCCTCTATTGACGATAACAACTGCGATACGGTAACGGAAGAGGAGGAACTCACGACGGACAAATGGAAAACGACTCGGCAACCAAACGAAAGGTCAACGATTAAAGGAACCATGGACCTGGCAAACAATGGAAAAGGAAAACGAGTGGAAACAAACAAAGAAGAAAACAAACTGAGTAAATCAATCGACGAATACAACGCTAAACAGGAGCGGCCACCGAGGGCAAACGAAAATAAGCTGACAAAGCTAATCAACGAATACAATTCAAAACAAATGAAGCAGAGTGCAAGCAAAGAAAACAAATTAACAAAATTAACCAACGAATATAATATGAGGGAACAACGGAAACAAGAAAAATCGAACGAGCAAAGCAAAGAAAACGAACACACAGCAAGCAATAAAGAAATTAACGACGGGAGAAGTGAACCAAAGGCACACGAGTCGGTCAACAGGCCGGATATAGGAGACAATACAGCCGATGCATCGGAGATCAGGCCAACGTCTGAATCACATCCATCAACAACGGAAACAACTAATGAACAGGGGACCACGAAACATCCTGAAGTGGAACCGAACTTCCGCTCACCAGCAACACTCAGCGAAGTAACACCGGCGACCTCAAGCGGAAAGGCGACAGAACCAAATTTCCGTTCGCCGCCACGACTCGATGACAATCGGACGACTTATGACTCGACTCGCGAGATATCGGAGGAATCGCGAGAGCAGTCAACAGGCCAGTATCAAACCAACAACGATACACTGAAACCACCGATCCGACCACCAGAATCGACCGACGAAGACAGCACGACATCAGCAAAAAATGACGACCTGGCCGACCGAGCAAAAATGACACGACAACGGACAAACCCTCTCCAGCAGTAAATGCCAAAAGAACAAACTCGTTCGTGTAAAAAATAGCGCACCTATGATAATAACAGACACTCCAACTCAACCTTTCGAGAAAATTGCAGTAGACATCGTCGGACCTCTTCCAAAAAAAAAAAGACGGTCACGAGTACATCCTAACGATCATCGACCTATTCAGCAGATTCAGCGTCATGGTACCTCTTAAACAAACAACAGCTCGCGATGTATCCAAAGCATTAACAACAAGCTTCATAACGACATTCGGCGCACCCCGTGCGATACTCTCCGACCAGGGTCCAAACTTCATGTCAGATCTATTCGCATCTTTCGCAGAATTGTTCAAAATCAAACAGTACCGAACGACAACCTACCTTCCACAGTCCAACGGAGCGTTAGAGCGAAGCCATCACAGTCTCGTCGAATACCTCAAACATTATATCGACATGGACAAGAACTGGCACGAACTAATACTATTCGCGGCACTTTCTCACAACACAAGTGTCCACGAAAGCACAGGGCACACCATACGAATTAGTCTTCGGAAAACTAGCATCACTACCATCCAAATTCCCACCCCCTGAAAAATTAGCGACATGTGACGACTATCTGCTAACATTGCACTTAAAAGAAATCCGACAATTGACACGCGAAAAGCAGTTAGCGGCAAAGGAACGCACGAAACGATATTACGACAGGAAGACAAAATCTGAAAATTTCAAAGCCGGACAACAAGTATTTTTATTAAAAGAACCTCGGAAAGGAAAGTTAGATCCCCATTGAACTGACCCATACACTATTGTAAAAATTCTCAACAGTAACAATATCAAACTTCAAATCAACAGCGACAAAACAAAAATAGTACACGTAGACAAAATCAAAATGGCACATGTTGCAGATACCACACAGCCGCTATGAACAATGGCATTCTAGTGGAAAACTCACCATTCCCACGTAACCCCGTTTAAATTGTACGAACACATGCGTCCCAATGCGTCAGACCCCGTCAGTTACACATTTCGCATTCATCAAACCGGCATAATCTTTCACAGCGAAAATCACTTTAGCTTTAAAGTGATTTTCGAAATTCTCGGCAATCGCTGTGAAAGATTATGTAAGCACATAACTTAGTAAATTGCAAACCGATGAATTCTTTGTAGATATGCAAACATAATAATCCAATACAACGAATAGTTAATGGAGCTGAATGCGAGATACATCCATTGATTAACCCACATTTTCAAAATCTCGAAACTTGCAACATCCATTTGAAAACAGTAAAACAAACCTATTGGGCGAGGATCTACGATCCCGAAAACCCTAAAAATCCTAAAAGTACCGATCCCACCCCTACGGAAACGACAATATAACGACACTACGCTCGACAATGCATTAGCGCAATTGTTGACATTACTGGACACACAATCAGACAGGACACTACGAGACATACAAGAAACAGTAACACGAATAATAGACGACGAACTGACGAAACGCGACACAAAAAAATATGAATAAAACAAATTTCGACGAAGCATGAATGCGGTATGAATGTAAATTAAAGAACCTAGTTGAACATTTACATTTATCTATTATTCCTACTAATTATCATGAAACACTTTATTACATTATTATATTTCTCTACACTTATTTTTCTGGCACATTAAAATAATATTAATCACATCAAACCAGACACGCACAGCCACATCCAACCACATCACAATAACGTCCACACTCCACTAACACAGAACTAATCAGAACTTAGACTGTTACAGAGACAATTTAAGGAATAATAATAAAATAATGGAATAAAAAGGAACAACAATAACAAAAGAAACGAACACAATGACGGACTATAACAATTCCAAACTGGCGAACTCAACGACAAACAGGAAAAAATGAGAAAGGAAAACAATAAGCAATAATCCAGACGACTCATAGACAATTCGGAACACGGAAAAACAAAACAAATGAGACGATCAACGCTTCACTTTCACTACTATCACAACCAAACCCATCACGATTAACAGACCTCATCCCACTAACACAATACTGTTGTGCCCCGATATTTCAAGATAGAGACTATCGTGAAAATAGGGAAGGTTTTGGGATCTACGCCAAACGAGTTAAACTCCAACTCAAGCAGCTACAAAATACTTGTAAAGTTTATTGACTAGGTCGGTTTAAAAAGGTTTAACAAGAAGTACAAGAAGTACAAGAAGTTTTGCCTTAGAACCAAACCCGTCGCTGCCCTGATCAAGACTGACTTTTGGGATCGATACGTCGTCGCTCGAAAGGTGACGGCTATCGATCTTCTGCAGTAGTCTGACGAAGCATGGTTGCAATTATTTGCTGTAAATTGCCCAATTCTGCTTCGGTAAGCAGTTGAATACTCTTTTATTCGGTCGGTGATTGACCGCAGTTCGGTCGCTGACCGATGTTGTGAAATAGGGAAATTCCGGGTCACAACATCCCTCCCCCCTTGGAAGAACAAATCTCTGCCGAGATTGGCATTGCGACTTTGTGTTTGGTCCTTGGGCTTACAAATGTCGTTGTTTACATGTTTTCAGCGATTTAAAATTTATAATTCCCATATAATGTTATATTTGCACCCATTGCATGACTAATTATTTTGTGTCCCCGATACAAAGTGGGACATACGTAAATACGTATGTATGAGACATACATAAATACATACATACATACATAACCGAACTAAATTATATAAATATATAATTTATATAATTTATATAATTTATATAAATATATAATTTAGTTATATAAATATACTAGGGATTAGAGACGCGCGCTCACGCGCGCGACCGGCTGCATTTTTGCGCTGCAGCGCTCCATCTTGAAGTTAGTATTGACTCCTACGGAACACATTATAATTCGGCATAAGTTACGTCAGCTGTGAATTGTTCATACGAAACTTGAATTTGTCAAAATCTGGTGGGGAACTGTCAAGTTTAAGCAAAATCAAAACATACGCGCGCATCAGAAAGGAAAAGGTAGTCACGAGCCTTCGAAATTTCGACTTTTTGAGGTTTCTGTGGTGAAAAGTGGCGGAAAATAAGTCGAAATTTTCTTTTCAAATTTTCAATCTTCCAGGAGCTCATCTGATCGGAAATTCCTCGCTGTTTACGAAATCCACCGACTTTTTCCCGAAAACTTAATATTTCAATGAGAAAATAGTAATTAATCGATTAAATTTGTATTTGCGAATTTTTGGACGGAAATATCGGGTTTTTGATAAAATACCAGTGTGTTCGTAATCATCGGGAATAAATACATCGATAAGAACCATTGAAAATCATTTTTGAGATCCAACATTTTTCGTCATTTTCTGCCGGATTGAGTTGGTTTACTATAATGTTTGCCATTTTTTTTTCGTTCGAGATGGACACTCCGACATGTGCTTTTTCTCTTGGCAATTGATGAGGCTTCAAATGTCGTTTTGTTTGTCCAGATATATTAATTTTTCGATTTTTGGCAGATCTTTAAAGTAGGACCACCGATTTTCGCCAATTTTCCCATACACTTTGCGTTTTTTCCATCAATGTTCAACATCGATTTTGCGGGTGAAGGAATTGAACTACCGATATTTAACTTTCACCATTTTTTAAGTCTACTCGAGAGCGTCTCAAAACTCTCCCCATAAATCTGTGTAGCGTGATTTTTACCGTATTTATAGCTTTTTGAAATTTCGGTTTTTCGACGATTCTGGAAAAGTAGCCAAAATCAACAAAACATTTTTTTTTAGAATTTTCGATAGTTCAACAGCCTGTTCCATCGCAAATTTTCTGCCGATCACAAAATTGATCGAGTTTTTCACGAAAATTCGAAGTATCAGTAAGAAAATGCAAAAGAACAGTCAAATTCAAGCAAAAACAAAACACACGCACGCATCACAAAGCGAACGGAATTTTGCCACGCAATTCGTTCTTTTTTCACGACCAATCTGTCATAGGCAATAAAATCATTGCCACTACGCAATCGCTTTGTCTGGTAGGCATCATTTCGTTACCATGGTTATTTACCCCTGTCATAAAATCACCGTCAATAAAAAAAAGTCAAAAAAAAAAGTCATTCGAACATAAATCGAAGTCGAAGTGCGAACCGTAGCAGATTTAATTTCGTACATTAAAGAATAAAGTGAAGAATAAAGTGAAGAATAAAGTGAAGAATAAAGTGAAGAATAAAGTGAAGAATAAAGCGAAGAATAAAGCGAAGAATAAAGAGAAGAATCATCAAGGCATTTATCATGGCACCAGGAAATAGTTCGAAAGCCGGAAATAAATCAAAAAAAGAAAGTAATGAAAAACCGCGGACGAGCTATTCATCCCCAGTGAAATTTTCGAGCGACGAAGCGATAAACGCAATTATGGATAAGGATAACACCATGTGAGTACTAATTGTGCACCTAAAAATATTTTTTACATATTTGTCTTTTTCTCAAACATTGAATCACGAAAAATGTCGATTCGTCGGAACATTATGAAAAAAGATATACGATCTTAGAACAATAAGAGAACGGAATTTGAAAACGCTATGACCAATTTGAATAATGGCAAGATTAAAAAAAAATTCAAAAATAAAATATATTTATTAGTTACAATTTTATTTTGAAAAAACGTGAAAAATATCAACGTTCGTAAATTTCAATAGAACTTCAATAACATTCTGATTTCTTCACGATGTTGAAGTTTCATCGTTGCAAACGCAACGAAAATTGAATCATTTTCCTTGCATTCTCCTTATTCGTTTCCCCTCAGATAATTTGTTCATCTGTTTAATCTGCGTTTGCAACGATAACACTTTTACATCATGAGAAATCATAATTTTATTGAAGTCCCGTTGAAATTTACGAACGTTGATATTTTTTCACATTTTCTCAAAATAAAACTATAACTAATGAATATATTTTATTAAAAATTTTTTCTTAATCTTGCAATTACTCAAATTGGTCATAGCATTTTCAAATTATGTTCTTTTATTTTTCTAAGATCGTATATCGTTTTCCATAATGTTCCGACGAGTCAATATTTTTTGTGGTTTAGTGGTTGAAAAAAAGATAAATATGTGAAAAAAGATATAAACAATATTTTTGAGTATATTTTGGGGCAAGGATATAAAAATTTTCGAAATATTAACCATTGTCCAACTGATTAGCACATCAATTTTCAACAATATCACAATGAAAAATCACGATGTTGACGTTTGCATCCTTGAAAATGCATCGAAAATTAAATCTTTTCTCTTGCATAATTTTAACTGTTGTTTTAATTTTTTCAGTAAGATTATTTTTTAATCTGGTCAATCTGTTTGAGACACGAACAAAAAAAAATCTACTCACTGAAATGTCAATTTTAAGGGAGTCATCATAATAGGGAGTATAAAGTCGATATTTTGATGAATCGATATTTTTCGTGGTTGTGTCTCAGACAGATTGATCAGATGAAAAAATAATCTGACGAAAAAAATGGAAACAATAGTTAAAGTTATACAAAAGAAAATATTTAATTTTCGATGCATTTTCAAGGATGCAAAGTTCAACATCGTGATTTTGTATTGTGGTTATTGTTGAAAATTGATGTGCTAATCATTTGAAAAGTGGTTTATATTTCGAAAATTTTTATATCCTTGCTAATTATTTCCAGTTTTTATTGTTATTGTAATATATTATTTGGTTTTGTGACGTTTCACGTTTCGCATTTCAGAGAAATTTGTGGTTATGTTGATGCGTTGGAACTGCCCAAAATTGTCGGCAAACAAAAAAAATTCAAAATAATGAAATTTGTTTTGAATAATAATAAAAACAAGCGAGTACAGTGCTTAGCTTGTCAGGACCAGGTAGACAGGGTGCTCGATGTAGTGGAGATGAACAAAGTACAATTAGCAAAAGTTTCACAAATAAAAAATATTCAAATAATTGGAACCAATATCGAGTTACACTAATTATTTTCATGCATTCATTCGCTAAAGATCATTCGATTAAACGGAGCTGTTTCTAAGGAAGTCAACATAATATATAATAGCGGAAACATTCCATATGAATTGTCCATACAGCAACATACTGAAATTGAAGCAAGTCAAGGCTATTTTTAAAAAAATGTAACGGAATTTACCAAACCGGAAATCGCCAATTGGGACAACATTGCCGAAATGGAAGGGAAATTTATTGGTATACAGTAAATTAAAGAAAATTTATATATATATATATATATATATATTTATTTATTTATTAAAATATTCCATTTTATGCAGTATTTTTTGTATTGTACCAGCTGGAAACCTAAATAATACATTTTTGAAAAACTGACTAATCGAGACGATTTTTTTTCAAAATTTTCATATTTAAACGTGCGTTTCAGAAAAAGAGACAAAAAAAATTCAAATTCATATTCTATTAAATTTTTCAGTTTGATAGAAAACCCATCAATTGTTTCAAGTTCGCAATTTTTTATTGTTCATTTTTTGCAAAAAACATGTTGATTTGTTCTGAGTCTAATGGCACAAATTACGAAATACATATTATAAGTTTATTTAAAATATATTTAAAGCATCATCCAAAAGTTTTTGAATACTGGCCCCGATACTGAGCCACACAAAAAGTGTTTACCACTCTTTTAAAAATGATCATCTTTTAATATGCATTTTATAGAAATATCAGGATACTTGAAAATGACATTTAGTATTACAAAACCTAAAAACGGCGATTCGGCATTCGCGGTCGGAGCAATTACAAACGGTCTCATCAAAATTGCTGTCCGAATTATGAGCTTTGATAATCTCCCGAAGGATTTGAAAAAAGGGTGTCCAATCGGAATTACGGGAACACTCGAATATGATTCGGGATTATATATAAAGGTTGCTAATGGTTCGGCGATTCAAACGTTGGATGGAGAACCATTAACGGCCGATGAGATGCTGGATTCAATTTCGATACCGTACAAGGTACCTAAATTTTATAATTGAACCATGCCTGTCATTTAAAATTATAATAATTTCTTAAAACCTAAAACGTAATTAAAAGTTTGTTAGCAATTTCTTGCGGCTAATAGAATTCTTACCGTGTGCTACTTATGCTGTTTATTGTTATTTACAGAAGGCAAAGATGCATTAAGTGATGTTCATATTTCTCCGAGACGAAACAATTATTTTCAGTACTTAATCTATAATCTGTACTTAATCAGTCGTAATATACTTAATCTGTCAATGTGTAATGCAATTTATTGTGTGATAATAAAAGTGATATGAATACATTATTTTTGAACCAATAATACCTTTATTACGAATAGGATAATAATAATTGATTTCAGTATTTAACCCTTTGAGGGGCACTGGGATATACGCTGTCCCACTTGTTTTGTCTTAAGATAGTGGATCCAATATGGCGACGTGTTTTTTCAAAATATTTACAAACCGGATATTTCTTGATAAAGTTACGCATACGGAGGTTTTCAAAGTATTTAATTCTAAATCTGGCATCATAATTCCAAAATTTAAGATGGATCCCACATGGCGACGTGTATTTTACGAAATATTTACAAACTGGATATTTTTTGATAAATTTTCGCATACGGAGGTTTTCAAGGTCTCTGATTCCAAATCTGGCATCATCATTTCAAAATTCAAGATGGATCCAACATGGCGGCGTGTATTTTCGAAGTTTTTTCAAACTCGATATTTTTTGATGAAATGATGCATACGCAGGTTGTCGAGGTTTCTGATTCCAAATCTGGCATCATAATTTCAAAATTTAAGATAGTGGATCCAATATGGCTGCGTGTTTTTTCAAAATATTTACAAACCGGATATTTTTTAATAAAGTTACGCATACGGAGGATAATTGCTAACAAATCAGTCTAAAAGTATGTTCTTGGCTTCGTTTCATCGGAATAATTCTTTATATACATAATTTTTAACGATGTTTCCATTCCGTTCCACTCCAAGGTAAACTGTGAGACTGTCCCATGAACGTACACGTGAAAAAGCCACGTACAGTTGCCCATGACTGAAAACGCCTTTCTGAAGATCAATGCTGACTCTTTCAAATGTTTGTCCCTGTGACTTGTTGATGGTCATAGCAAATGCTATTTTGATTGGAAATTGACGTCGTTTAAAAGTGAAAGGATAGTCATTGTCGCAGTAAAGAGTGATACGATGCAAAAAGACAATTTTTCCTTTCATATCTCCGGAAAGAATTTCACAATTCAGTGAATTAAGATTCTAACGAATAATTTTCTCAATAAGGAAGGCATCATCCATGAAGCGGCTTCTGCAATAGCTTGTCGCCATTCATCGTCATCTTCGATCAGTCCCAGAGCTAAGCACGTTGTGACGAAACTATCACATGTTTGTCCACCCACTGTTTTTAAGTGTTCGAACGATGTAGCGCCTTTACCCTTTATTAAAAGTAATCGTAAATGAAACAATTCCGTTTGAGCAGGACTTACTGAATACATTCGTCCAAGCGCGTCATGTCTACGCTGCCGTTTTTCCCATTGTGTAATTGCCATTCCGTTAACGTTTATTTTTTTGAATACGTAGTGCGCCTTATACCGTCGTCATCCACATCAACAGGGATAGTTACCGTATGTTCGTTAGGCAAATGTACAGGAAGTCGTGTGACTGGATGTCTTTTTTCTTGCATTTTTTTATCAAAGATACGCCAAACTGCTTCGTTGGGTCCAACATATCGAGCTTCGAGATGATCAGCAATTTCATCGTGATTTATGACTGATTGCTGGATTTCTCCGTTTTCAGTATCCGTAATCTGGATAGCAGCAGCATCAGGGCCTTTAAAAATATACTTAAAAAGATATTTTGGAGCCGTGACGGAAGTAACTATTTCGACATTGATATGGCAATTAAATATCCGAGATAATATTGGACAATACGGTACAACCCACTGATTATCGACTACATGTCCTCCGTGGCGTTCATATGAAATACCAGTATCTCTCCGCCGATATTGAGGATAGGCATTAGCGTCCATCGTCGTTTCCTTACAAAATGGCTTTGGAAAATGTTTGGAACATTTTCCATTTACTTCACACCACGTTCCACAAGGGCCATGAATCATGTTAGACATAACAATTCGATGTAACTCGGAGTGCAATCGTGGATCGGGAATCTCAGCAGAAATATAATTATCAACCATTGCGGGAGTTGATAAAGTTTGTTTCAGGATTAAAAGCAAGTGAATATGCAGTAATCCGCGTTTCTGTGACTCAATCGTAAACACATATGCCTGTACGTCACCAAATATTTTTTGACGAACGATCAAATGAATCAAGTGTTTTTTCTTCATGTCAAATACCCGAGCTGTCAAATCCGGTCGATCTGATGGTTGCTGACCGGGAAGGAGATTTTCTCTTCTCTCACGCCAGTTCGGATTGCAAGTCATAGTAATGAAAAGATCTGGCTTTCCAAATTTCCGTACGATTGCCATAGCGTCTTGATAATGCTGCATCATGTTACGGGGTGATCCGCTGAAACTTGATGGCAAGATAACTATTTTTCCAACCCGTGCATTTGCATTCTCTGCGACAGTCGTCAAGTAATCTACCAAGCCGGAATAACTTTCGGCGCGTATTTTTACTTGGTTAGCCTTAATGAAATTTATACGATTCTTCTCGATTTTAACATAATTATCTACCACCCACTGTTGAAAAAGACGTCGTCCCAAAAGAATCACGTTTCCGTCACAATTTTTGCGAATAGCCATCTGATATCTAGTGTATGCCTCCCTAGATACTCGTTTCTCATTATTACCCATTTGTCGAAGACCTTGATGCCACCCACGAGTACCAAAAGGATAAAATAGTGGATACACCCAAGGTTCAACATTTGGGTCCATAGTACTGATCGATTGTAGTTTTTTTGGAGCTTCTATTGCAGATAACCACGTATGATTCTGGAATATCACCATCGGCATTAGTAGAAAATACCGCTGCAATTTCATTACTTCGTTGCAAATTAAATCTACGTTGATCCATTCGTGGTTTCAAAGTAAAAAGCAAATGTAACTCGCTCGGTGTTTGTGCAGGATCAGATGGATTATTGTGCTGAGTTTGTAGCACTTCACCCATCATTTGATACGCATCAGCAAACACATTATTTTCACGCATAACGCGATCAATCGTTTCTAATATATCTGTTTCAAGGTCTGCATTTCGTCGATGAAGAGATTCTATTGCTTCATGAGAATCGACGATGAACAACTGGCCGTAGCTCGGCAATTTGTTAGGGGCCGGCCGCAAGGCTGTATTTATTTGATAGTAAATTTGCCCTTGTATCTTGAAGCAATACGGTCCGGGTCGTCTATTTTCAAAATTAACCAAATTTGCGTTGAAAGAAGCAAAGGCAAACGAAGCGTTATAATTCCGTATACGTTGAAAGAATGCATCGGATTTCTCATGAGTGCCATCAAATAATGAGAACAATTCATCTGGCATCTTTGGTAGTGGATCGAGATGTACTTTACCATGGCTGCAGCAATCATGAAAAGAATTCTTCTTATCACTTACTCTCTCGGAACTAAAATGTGCAGCACTGCAGTGCATGCAAAGTTCAGTCAGAGTACCCCCATAATGCTCCTGAAGATCTTTTATTTGTCTTGCCAAAATTCTGTTACTTTCATCATCATCTCGTTGATGAACCAGTCGCAGCTGTGTAGGTACTATATCCGATATATCATGAATTACTCTGACATTAGTATTAGCGGTGATTATTACTTCTTCCCCTAATTCTGTTGAACATGCTAGTGGCGTTGTCCCTTCCAATTGATCTTGTAATATCATTTAATTAACAAATCGTCATCGTCATCGTCATCGTCATCGTCATCGTCATCGTCATCGTCATCGTCATCGTCATCGTCATCGTCATCGTCATCGTCATCGTCATCGTCATCGTCATCGTCATCGTCATCGTCATCGTCATCGTCATCGTCATCGTCATCGTCATCATCATCATCATCATCATCATCATCTTACATTGCTTTTGAATCATATCATCACTATTTTTAAATCATTGATCACAATTCCCATCTCTTCAACCATCGACATCATCTGAGAAGAGAATCTCTAGAGTCTGAATAAGAGGATGTCTCGAGTCTGAAAAATAGAAAAATCGTACAGTAAGTAGTTAAATCGTTGGATAATTTAATAATTCTTTATTATTATATATTTATAATCTCTTCAGCATTTTGTGAAAAAATTTATATGTATGGTGATTTGATAAGATACATTTTTCTAAGAACCAATTTTCCTAAAAACCCAACGAAAATGTAATTCGTATAAATTTTTAATGCGTAAGTAGTTCTCAAATTCATTTTATTTTTGTTGTTTCACAATATAGTGATGCCTGAAAAGCATGTGAAATCTGTCTTTAACGATTTTGAGAAATTCATGTAGTTGATCAATATCTAATTGAATAAACACTTTTCCTGAAAATTTAAACTTTTCAACCTAAGGAGTTGTGATATAATTGAAAAAAAATGGATTTATTTTATTGTCACTACTCTACTAAATATTTTTAACGAAAAATTTGTTGGTGGAAATGATTGAAAAACGTCGTTAAACTGTCATTCCTAAGCAAGTTTTTAGTAATTAATTGATTGTGGTTTTTTTAAATCCATTCTTTCTGACCGGGCCTCACGAACTTTTCATATGAAAAAAATGACAAAGACCGGAACAGTTGTGATTTTGTTTCGCTATATTACACAAACCCTATTTGTTGTTTGGCTCAAAAACGATAAACTAACGATTCAACATCTTAATATCGTTTATATTTCTGTTTTATGTGGAGGATTTCGTTCATAATAAACAAAAATTGGATTACTCTGCTCACATGGAGCGAAATACTTACTTTTTTAGTTTTCAAATAAATATTGAATTATTTCGCTAAAATTGAGCAAAATCATATTCGCCGTTTAAAATATAAACGACAAAATAACCATTCAACTCTTCAATATTTTTTATATTTCTGTTTTACCCCAAAGATCTCTTTTATAATAAATAAATATAGTACATTGGAAAAAATTAAATTGCAAAAATTAATATCGCATTATTTTTGTCAAAATTAAGAAAAATCATTTTTTTAACAATAACATAGTGATTGAAATACTATTAATCTTTTCAGTACCATTTTTTTCAATATTCAATATATTCATTTTATTTTATTGTAGATAAAAACTTTCATATAAAACAGAAGTATAAAGAATATTGGAGAGTTAAACGATTATTTCATGGTTTCTTCTTTGAGCAACGAATTGTATTTTGCTCAATTTTCAGAAAAATACTTCAATATATTGATTAAAAAAACGAGTATTGAATTATTGTACTTAATTTGCGCAGAACAATCTAGTTTTAATGTTTTGAAAATAAGAACTTTCACCTAAAACAGAGTTTGAATCTTCATCGCTTCTCCTTCAAACAGTGGATTGCGTCATGAAGAAATGTAGTGCAGCCCCTTCTACGCTAATATTTTAGAAGCGCCGAATATGCTGCAAAAGGTATAAAAGTTTCATATTTATTTTATCTAAATTATTATGAATTAGTTTTAATTTAAACTTTTTTCCAATCTCTCGAGTGCGTAAAATAAAAGAAATATATTTGTATCATCGATAATAAAATAAAATTATTCTACAACATATAGCAATAAGAAAAAACATCCACCGTTTGTTCATTGCAATCCAATCATGGAAACTTTAATGTCTTCGAAATTTCAACATCTAATATAAATTTAATTTAACTTACTTTATTCGGTTTGAAGTATGTCGTCAAATGCGTGGAAATACGTGCATGCGAAATTTCAGCTATATAAAGAATCCAGCTATATTATTCGGTTTGAAGTATATCGTCAAATGCGTGGAAATACGTGCATGCGAAATTTCCAGCTATATAAAGAATCCAGCTATATAAAAATAAAAAATAAATAATTATTATATGTATGTTATGAAATGTCGACAGGTTACGTGTTACATAACAAATCTAAACATAAAATTCATAACAAATAGCTCTTGAAAAAAAATAATTACTTACTTGAATTCTTCTTATTGCAGGCTATGATGATTTTCGTCAAACTGCATTCAATCAATTCGATGATCTGTCACAATCTGGCAACTGTCAGAATAGGCTACGTCATCACCGACCAATCACGAAACGAATAAAACGACAACAATGCATGCGATATTTCGATATTTCGATAATTTCGATCTATATCTCCTCATAAACTTTTTATTAGAAGGATAATTTAGTTCGGTTATGTATGTATGTATGTATTTATGTATGTCTCATGTCGAATTCGTGCGTTGTGTTTTTCGTATTACCTTACCATTAAGTGAGGGTTATAGGTAACTTGCGTTTTGATGATTTAGCTGTTTGCGGCTCGGTCGCGCAGCTGATGACGGCCGGCTCGCTGTAGATCGTGTTACGTCCTGAGCACTCCACCTATACATACTTATAACTCAGTCTGAGCTCTATAATTTTTTTTAGTTTTTTTACGTATTTTTATTTTTTCAAATAATTATTTCTAACATCCTAAGGTCTAAGGGACCCCCTAAGCATTCAAAATCGCTTGATTTTTCAAGCATGTATTATTACTATCAAAAAATATCGGTAAAAAGCATAATTCCCCGTAAATTTACAACATAACATTGTTAATAACAATGCTACAGGTTTGCAAAAATTACCTAAAAATCCAGCGTAAAAAACCAAGTCGGAAAGGTTCATAACTTTTTTCTGTAGCTCTGCAAACAAGCGAGATATCAGCTTTCCAGATTTCTTCAAAATTTTACTTTGTTTGATTATACTTCGTTGATAATAGGGATAGCCCCATAGTGTGACCTGTCTAACGAAAGGGCATAAAAAGTTGAGACGTTATGGTTTGCAACATTCCCGATACTGTTAACGATAACCGAGATAAATAACAATTTTTGATTTGAACGTTATAAAGGCCTCGCGGGACACCAGGAGCCTCCCTAAAATAATTTTAGGGCTGCTAAAACATTTTTTGAGCACCTAAGCACCATATTATTATATAGAAATCACCCTACGGCACTGTAAAGCCATATTTCTACATCATAACCACCCTAAAGGCACTGTGATGCTATACAATACATATTTAAACCACCCTAAGGCACCGCAAGCCATATAATACATATTTAAACCACCCTAAGGCATTGCGAAGTCAAGTATTACATTATATAACCACCCTAAATATCATTATATATCTATATATACTCTCTTATAGTACCATAAGACATTGTAAAGCCATGCAACAGGCTACAAGCCGAAAGGCGTATGTACAAATAATCTTATTCTTATTACTCTTAAGATCCCAGAGAGGACTTAAAGAATTTTTCTCATAGCATATAATTCTGTAAGAAAAACAGAGAGGTGCAGACACACGCGCCGACTATTCCTGTCTGTCCCATAAGAAAGAAAAGGACAGCTAACAACGCATGATAACGAACGGTCACCAAAGCTAGGCGTTAGATATCTCCAGAATATACATCCTGAAGTCCAGACTAAACATCCTGACAGAGGATCGAGATCGATACGCGAGCCGCTGGCCACCCCCACGGGTTCAACATTGCCACGCGCCTCTGACCATCCCTACCAGTCAGCATAATCCGACGCGAGCATCAGTCCCCACTCGCGAAGTTCAACCATATATTCGGGGACAGAAGCATCGAATCTTCAGTTCTTGTCCGGTCTCTCCAACAGCGCGATCTGTAAAACCGACTATCTTACAAACGGGCCAAGTCCCAGTCTTCATACATAGTACGGCGAATAAAAGCCTTTATTAAAATATAATAAAAGAAATCTACAATATCCATAATTCAAAACTTCGAAAACTGCGAAGAATACAAGGTACATTCTTCTACTTTATCCTACGTACTTCCCAAGTGTCACTTTATTTCCTTCAAATACATTTCGAGTTGTGAAACGTGAAATATATAGAGTTTTGTGGAGCAAATGTGTTAATTACCCCGTTCAATTAAAATAATAAAATACAGTGGAATTGTGAATTTGCGAAATTAAGTGAGCGACCTTCTAAAGACCAGGCGAGCCTGCTCTTGGTGCATCTACGTGCACTACAGCGGTGTTCCCTCCGACAGAAGGGCGTGTAACTTTTCTCCCATTAGAGCGATGCTGCTCTTGGTGCATCTACGTGCACGACAGCGGTCATCCTCCTTGCAGAAGGACCTGTTAACTGTATTACAAACGCAGGATACAGGCCTTTCTTTCGAATCTACCCCTCACATGCTCAAATTTTTATTATTGAACTTAAAGTAATAATACCGGTAAAATTCGTATTTGTTCCGGAAATATTCCTGGATCATCGCGTGCTGCAATCATTACCTGAAAATAAAAAGGGAATGGTGTATTAAAATCCTTTAAGAGGAAAAATCACTTAACATCATACTTATCCTTAATCCTTCCCCGGGCATCGACATCGGGACAGTCCACCTGAAAATTAAAAGTCGTTTAGAAGCCCGAATAAAAAGGAATTGATTCTGAAAATGAAATAAATTAAAATAAATTGCATTTGAAATTGAAATAAATTGCATTTGAAATTGAAATAAATTGCATTTGACAGTAAAATAAATTATTGAAATAAATTGGTAAATTGGGTGCGATCTGCTGTTGTATATGGAAACTCTGCCATATACATTGGCGAGTGTATCGGTGCACGTAACATTGCACTGGGCCTCGTTTACAGCAGAACAAACCTAATTCCAAAAACAGATGTATTCGCTTTATCGAGGGTTTTCGGTGTACAATAATCTGTTTTGGCACTGGCAGGAAGTCCGGTGCACGTAACCTTGCACTGGGCCCTGTGTTAAGACCCCGTGAATCGAGTCATTCATAAATTAATTATTATTTTTGATATTTGCAATAATTCATCCATTCTCGACAAGGAGAGTGCTGGTGCATGTAACTTTGCACTGGTCCCCCTTTTTGGATGGTGAATTTATCCCCATAAATTTTTTATTCAATTAAAATATTGAGAGGAAATTAAAATTATAAATAAATCAATCATTCTTGACAAGGAGTACTGGTGCACGTAACTTTGCACTGGTCCCCCTTTTGAATGGTTAATCAATAAATTTTTAATCAAATAAATAAAAACTTGTCCAAAAACTTATTTGTCTTTCATACTATATAAAATTCAACCATTCGCAATAAGGAGAGTGCCGGTGCATGTAACTCTGCACTGGTCCCCCTTTTTGAATGTTGAATTAATATTTTTTCAATCAAATAAATAAAAACTTGTCCAAAAACTCATTTGTCTTTCATACTATATAAAATTCAACCATTCGCAATAAGGAGAGTGCCGGTGCATGTAACTCTGCACTGGTCCCCCTTTTTGAATGTTGAATTAATATTTTTTTAATCAAATAAATAAAAACTTGTCCAAGAATTTATTTGCCTTCTATAATATACAAAATTCAATCATTCGCAACAAGGAGAGTGCCGGTGCATGTAACTCTGCACTGGTCCCCCTTTTTGAATGTTGAATTATTATTTTTTTTAATCAAACAAACAAAATTTGTCCAGAAATTTATTATTTCTTTTTTATTACAAATTCAACCACTCTCAATAGGGAGAGTGCTGGTGTGTCTAACGTTGCACCGTTTTCCCCCTTCTCTTTTTATGGTGAATTAATTCCTGATAGTCTTAAATATTTTTTTTTGAGAAAAATAAAATTTTTTAAATTCGTGTTACCCTATTATAGAGGGCAGCCGTCCGTGCATTTCGGATCCTCGTTAGCGGTGCTGTAGTCCTGCACTGGGCAGGGAGTCAACAGGAGGGTTCCATCAAGGACAGAGGGTTGGTTGAAGTGCATCCATCCCCTGCACGACTTTATCTCGCTGTTTGAAGGAATTTTCTCAATGACACGAAATGTGTGGGAACGGTTGTTTTCTTAAATAGATGCCGCGAAGGAGGGCCGACCAGAAATTTAAACTTAGGCGCGAAGCCGCCATCGCAGAGGGGATTGTCCGGGTCGAGCCTCGCGGGAATAACACCCCTACCCGGAAGGTCAACCTCGACCCCCTCCTCCTCGCCCTGTCAACGCGGTCACTCCCTTCCGACCAACCCACTACTCGGTGGTGACGGCGGAAGAGCTTCAGCCTCAACCCCCGCCTGCACCATCAACATCATCCGCGGACCAACAACCGCCGTACCGTCGCCCCGTCCCGACCCCTCAGGAAATCCCTCCAGAGCTGCGCGGCGACCCCTTTCCCAGGCCATACATACCTTCTCCTATGCACACGTCCGAGTCGGATGCCGACACCGTAGAGGTCCTCTCTTCAGACCCTGAAAATGAATGAAAATAATAATATAAAAATAAAATAAAATATATTAAATTCAAAATAAAATATGTTAATTTCAAAGTAAAATATGTAACCTTTTAAAAATAAATATATTGAAGCGTGTAAAGACCCGCTACGTCTCAACGTTCGTTTCGCTACCAAATAAACAACGTTTATCTCTTTTTACCTCAAAAGGTGTTACTCACTGTCTCAATTATTTTGCGCGCTAATTTTGGCCTTGCATCCTTGTCCCGGCTGAGCTCCCACTTGGCTAAACAAAGGGTGTTGATCCGTGCGTTTCACCCGTTATCTCGCTCGTCCCTCGACCTGCGACGTAACAATCGCCACTGCGGGTGTGCGCTCTCGCTTCCGCATATAGAGATATATACAAGTCGCTCCGATTATTATCGGCACGATTACCCCTACAGAGTAGCTCCCAATTGCGATTTGTCGAGTTACCTCTGCCTCGCGAATTTCTTTTATTTTTGTTTTTAGCGTTTTCAAACGTTCTCCGATTCTATTTATCTCTGCTGGATTATCTGACAATTTGTGAGGTAATTCGGGTACAATTGACGTATACTTTAATAATTGTATATTGTTACGTCCTGAGCACTCCACCTATACATACTTATAACTCAGTCTGAGCTCTATAATTGTTTTTTTACTTATTTTTATTTTTTCAAATAATTATTCCTAACACCCTAAGGTCTGAGGGACCCTCTAAGCATTCAAAATCGCTTGATTTCTCAAGCATGTATTATTACTATCAAAAAATATCGGTAAAAAGCGAAGTTTCAACCATATATTCGGGGACAGAGGCATCGAATCTTTAGTTCTTGTTCGGTCTCTCCAGCAGCGAGTACTGCAAAACCGACTATTTTACAAAACGGGCCAAGTCCCAGTCTTCATATATAGTTCGGCGAATAAAAGCCTTTATTAAAATATAATAAAAGAAATCTACAATATCCATAATTTAAAACTTCGAAAACTGCGAAGAATACAAGGTACATCCTTCTACTTTATCCTACGTACTTCCCAAGTGTCACTTTATTTCCTTCAAATACATTTCGAGTTGTGAAACGTGAAATATATAGAGTTTTGTGGGGCAAATGTGTTAATTACCCCGTTCAATTAAAATAATAAAATACGGTGGAATTGTGAATTTGCGAAATTAAGTGAACGACCTTCTAAAGACCAGGTGAGCCTGCTCTTGGTGCATCTACGTGCACGACAGCGGTGTTCCCTCCGACAGAAGGGCGTGTAGCTTTCCTCCCATGAGAGCGAGGCTGCTCTTGGTGCATCTACGTGCACGACAGCGGTCATCCTCTTTGCGGAAGGTCTTGTTAACCGTACTGCAAACGCGGGATACAGGACTTTCTTTCGATTCATCCCCTCGCATATTGGCATATTCCACCATTTTATTATATTTTAAATATTGTGTTTTTTGTGTTACAATAATAAGGTTTGAAATTGTGAAACTGGGTTAGCGATCCTCTAAAGACCAGGTGAGCCTGCTCTTGGTGCATCTACGTGTACGACAGCGGTGTTCCCTCCGACAGAGGACCGTTTAACTCTCCTCCCATTGGAGCGAGGCTGCTCTTGGTGCATCTACATGCACGACAGCGGTCATCCTCCTTGCAGAAGGACCTGTTAACTGTATTACAAACGCAGGATACAGGCCTTTCTTTCGAATCTACCCCCCACATGCTCAAATTTTTATTATTGAACTTAAGGGAACCGTATGGTCTAGAAATTTGAAAAAATCGATTTTTTTTTTTTTCGATATGTCGAAAGTATAGTATCTCAAGGATATACTGTGAAATTTTCATGCAGAAATTCTCAATATTACAGCTTCTACAGCCCATAACGCAGGTAGAGAGCGGTCCGCGCGCTCCTAACGGGTCTAGCGCTAACCGGTAACCTAATCGGAGCACAGCAGCTGTCCCAATCCTTCTCCGAAAATATATACCTGTATATAGTACATACTATATACCTATATATACTTTTCCCTTATCCGAAATATACCTATTGTCGAACATTTGTGAGGGAAACGGTCATTTCGCTTTCCCCTGACTTGATCAGTACAACGTTACGTTTTGACGAACCAACATCGAAAATTTTGAAATAAAATATCAGAAAATATGGATAGAAAGCAAGGCCGTAACTCTTCTAGACGACCATCTTCTGTAGGTCGCAAAAGATATTTCAAGGGCAATCGATTCACTATCGAAAATACTACTGATTTTACGAGCACGTCTGCGAAAAAATTAAAAGGCAATGAGGAATTGGAAGTAAACGTTAATCCTACTTTCAATTATTGCATCATCGAATTCAGCATGATATTTTTAACGTTGCAACAGTTGTTGAAGTGTAAAGATTGTAACGGTGCGGTCACTTTTAGCAAAAACGGACAACGTGGTCTAGGATTCAAACTCTCTGTGAAGTGTGAGTGTAAAGAAACTTTTATTTTGTCTTCGCCGTTAATTGATAAGGCATTTGAAATCAACCGTCGACTTGTTCTCGCCCTGAGAATGCTTGGAGTAGGATTTGAAGGCTTGAAAAATTTGTGCGGTCTCATGGATCTTGGACAAGGAATTTGTAAGAGTACATATTACGGCATCGTGGACAATATAAAAATTGCAGCTGAAGCCGTCGCGAAAATCGTTTTCCAAAGAGCATTGAAAGAAGAAGTCGAGTTGAATGTAAAAGCTGGGCGTCCCGCGGATGAACTTTCTGTGTCTGGTGATGGATCGTGGGCGAAACGTGGATTCTCATCGCTTCTCGGTATTGCCTCGTTAATAGGGAAATACAGTAATAAAATTTTAGATGTTGTCGTCAAATGCAGTATATGTCAAGCCTGCTCTCAATGGAAAGGCCAAGAGGATACGATTGAATATGAAGCGTGGTATCGAGAGCATGAAGATCACTGTGACGCAAATCATACCGGAAGTGCTGGCAAAATGGAGGTAGACGGCATCGTGGAAATGTTCAAGAGATCGGAAGAGTTGTACAACGTAAAATACGCGAACTATATCGGAGACGGCGACACGAAAACGTTCAAAGCCTTATTGGACACAAAGCCTTACGGGGATGATTTTTTAGTTTGCAAAAAAGAATGTGTTTTGCATGTTAAAAAACGTTTGTACAAACGTGCTGTTGATGCGAAAAAAAAACATGCACAAATAAAGAAAGCAACAAAGAAATTGACAGAAAAAGAAGAGGGAAAAAAGACACAGCGGAAATCGATAAATAAAACACCGAAGCGTCAACAATTGACGAATAAATTATTGCAAGAGCTGTCAACTTATTACGGTCTAGCAATTAGACGTAATTCAGATTCGACTGAAGGGATGAGAAGTGAAATATGGGCAGCATATTATCACAAAATTTCAACAGATGAAAATCCGCAACACTCGTACTGTCCTCCAGGTTCCGAATCGTGGTGCAAGTGGCGTCAAAGTGAGGCTGCAGGTACTTTAGACACCTACGAGCACCCACCTGCTCTGTGCGATGAAGCACAAGAGATATTAAAACCAATTTATGAAGAATTGACAGCAGAGACTTTATTGGAAAGGTGTATTGGCAGTAATACGCAGAACAATAACGAAAGTTTCAATGCTTGCGTGTGGCACCTTGCGCCGAAACATCTGTTTGCCGGAAAAAAAATCATTGATATTGCCACTGACATTTCCGCTTGCATATTCAATGAAGGATTCGCATCCCTATTGAAAATAATGGAGACCATGGGCATAACAATCGGGCCACAAGCGGAGCAACTAGCGCAAAACCGAGACGAGCTGCGAGTATCGAGCGCCAACCGTAGGAGCACGGACAACTCCAAAGAGGCTCGGACAGCTCGAAGAAATGAAAGGAGTGAGGAAATCTTGAATTATGAACGTTCCGAAGGAATCCTATATGGTGCCGGAATCGCGGATTAACTGTAAGTATTCAAAATTTGCTCAATTTTTGAAAATATCTGTACCTCAAACTTTAAACTCATTTATCTCGAAACGACTTTTTTCGGCACCGCGCAGGTGAAAACAAAAAAACTATTCAACCGAATCACTTGAAATTTGGATATGTTGTTCACAACATGTATGGCTATCGTCGGGGCTGCAATCATAATTTTATTTAAATAATTTCTTATTGTTTATACTAAAAAACTAGTGAAAAAAACCCGATTTTACGAATTTTTTTTTCAAAAGCGCGCCATTTTGTCAATTTTTAATTTTTTCGATTTGTTCCAGCCCCGACCATAACTGCACTCTTTCTGATTAAGAATCTTCTTGAATTTTGTGTTTCAGATGAGTAGAAGTCTCAGATCGATCTTCACCGTCCGGGTCGGATTTTTCGAGAGGGTCGTCTTCAATGCCAATTATATGATAATAAACACTGTTTTTAAAATTAAAAAAAAAATTTTTTGTATACTTAATAAAGGTAGTAATAAACCCGAAACGTTAAAACATCGATTTTTTAATTTTTTATGGCAAAAAAAAATCGTGAAAATAGGTGAAATTTTCGTGCTCTAGACCATACGGTTCCCTTAAAGTAATAATACCGTTAAAATTCGTATTTGTTCCGGAAATATTCCTGGATCATCGCGTGCTGCAATCATTACCTGAAAATAAAAAGGGAATGGTGTATTAAAATCCTTTAAGAGGAAAAATCAATTAACATCATACTTATTCTTAAACCTTCCCCGGGCATCGACATCGGGACAGTCCACCTGAAAATTAAAAGTCTTTTAGAAGCCCGAATAAAAAGGAATTAATTCTGAAAATAAAATAAATTAAAATAAATTGCATTTGAAAATAAAATAAATTGCATTTGAAAGTAAAATAAATTATTCAAATAAATTGGTAAATTGGGTGCGATCTGCTGTTGTATGTGGAAACTCTGCCACATACATTGGCGAGTGTATCGGTGCACGTAACTTTGCACTGGGCCTCGTTTACAGTAGAACAAACCTAATTCCAAAAACGGATGTATTCGCTTTATCGTGGGTTTTCGGTGTACAATAAACTGTTTTGGCACTGGCAGGAAGTCCGGTGCACGTAACCTTGCACTGGGCCCTGTGTTAAGACCCCGTGAATCGAATCATTTATAAATTAATTATTATTTTTAATATTTGCAATAATTCATCCATTCTCGACAAGGAGAGTGCTGGTGCATGTAACTTTGCACTGGTCCCCCTTTTTGAATGGTGAATTAATTTCTGATAATTTAAAATGTTTTTTCCAGTCAAATAAATGTTAAACGAATTATTCGCAAATTTATTTATTTTCATTATTGCAATTAATTCAACCATTCCGAACGAGGAGAGTACTGGTGCATGTAACTTTGCACTGGTCCCCCTTTTTGGATGGTGAATTAATCCCCATACATTTTTATTCAATTACAATATTTTCCAGAAAATTAAAATTATAAATAATTCAACCATCCTGGACAAGGAGAGTACTGGTGCATGTAACTTTGCACTGGTCCCCCTTTTTGGATGGTGAATTTATCCCCATAAATTTTTTATTCAAGTAAAATATTTTGAGAAAATTAAAGTTATAAATAAATCAATCATTCTTGACAAGGAGAGTACTGGTGCACGTAACTTTGCACTGGTCCCCCTTTTGAATGGTTAATCAATAAATTTTTAATCAAATACATAAAAACTTGTCCAAAAACTTATTTGTCTTTCATACTATATAAAATTCAACCATTCGCAATAAGGAGAGTGCCGGTGCATGTAACTCTGCACTGGTCCCCCTTTCGAATGTTGAATTAATATTTTTTTTTATCAAATAAATAAAAACTTGTCCAAAAACTCATTTGTCTTTTATACTATATAAAATTCAACCATTCGCCATAAGGAGAGTGCCGGTGCATGTAACTCTGCACTGGTCCCCCTTTTTGAATGTTGAATTAATATTTTTTTTATTAAATAAATAAAAACTTGTCCAAGAATTTATTTGCCTTCTATAATATACAAAATTCAATCATTCGCAACAAGGAGAGTGCCGGTGCATGTAACTCTGCACTGGTCCCCCTTTTTGATTGTTGAATTAATATTTTTTAATCAAACAAACAAAATTTGTCCAGAAATTTATTATTTCTTTTTATTACAAATTCAACCACTCTCAATAGGGAGAGTGCTGGTGTGTCTAACGTTGCACCGTTTTTTTTCCCTTTCTCCTTTCATGGTGAATTAATTCCTGATAGTCTTAAATATTTTCTTTTTTTTTTGAAAAATAAAATTTTATTTTAAATTCATCTTACACTATTATAGAAGGCAGCCATCCGTGCATTTTGATTTCTCGTGAGCGGTGCTGTAACCCTGCACTGGGCGAGGAAGTCAACGAGAAGTTCCATCAAGAACGGAAGGTTGGTTGAAGTGCAAACTCCTGCACGACTTTATCTCCCTGTTTGGACAAGTTTTCTCAATGACACGAAATGTGTGGGAACGGTTGTTTTCTTAAATAGATGCCGCGAAGGAGGGCCGGCCAAAAATTTAAACTAAGGCGCGAAGCCGCCATCGCAGAGGGGATTGTCCGGGTCGAGCCTCGCGGGAATAACACCCCTACCCGGAAGGTCAACCTTGACCCCCCTCCTCCTCGCCCGGTCAATGCGGTCACTCCCTTCCGACCAACCCACTACTCGGTGGTGACGGCGGACGAGCTTCAGCCTCAACCCCCGCCTGCACCATCAACATCATCCGCGGACCAGCAACCGCCGTACCGTCGCCCCGTCCCGACCCCTCAGGAAATCCCTCCAGAGCTGCGCGGCGACCCTTTTCCTAGACCATACTTACCTTCTCCTATGCACACGTCCGAGTCGGATGCCGACACCGTAGAGGTCCTCTCTTCAGACCCTGAAAATGAATGAAAATAATAATATAAAAATAAAATAAAATATATTAAATTTAAAATAAAATATATTAAATTTAAAATAAAATATATTAAATGCAAAATAAAATATGTTAATTTCAAAGTAAAATATGTAACCTTTTAAAAAAAAAATAAATATATTCAAGCGTGTAAAGACTCGCTACGTCTCAACGTTCGTTTCGCTACCAAATAAATAACGTTTATCTCTTTTTACCTCAAAAGGTGTTACTCACTGTCTCAATTATTTTGCGCGCTAATTTTGGCCTTGCATCCTTGTCCCGGCTGAGCTCCCACTTGGCCAAACAAAGGGTGTTGATCCGTGCGTTTCACCCGTTATCTCTCTCGTCCCTCGACCTGCGACGTAACAATATCCTCGTTTAGCATTGTCAAGTTTGCTCGCGGTAAAAATTCGTTGTGTACAGTTTGTTTTATTTCTCTTATGGTTTCGATTCTAAAATTAGGAGTGGTGACGGAACATTTTCCGTCCAAAGCCAGAGTCCCTGTCCCTATTAATGTCGCATGTTCCAATTGTCGCGTTCCGCAATGTATTAATAAGGTTTCAGGTTCCGGCGCTACGTATAACCATTTACCACGGTGTTCTAATGCAATTATTAGTGTATTGTTTAACTGTACGATGCGCTGATGGCATTCCGCATTTTTAACACTATGCGTGATATACATCGTTGTTTCGCACGACGTGCAAATGTGCGCGGCTAATATAGCGCGTCTAGGTCCACATAGATAATGAGATTTTAATTTTTTGCACGATCGCAGCTCGCTCTCGTCCATCATTAAACAAGATCTTCGCGTTTTTTCAACAATGACGATTGCATTTGTTACCTCTATAAATTGAAAGTGATTCCCTTTGTTCTTCGCGGGCAATGGATACGCTCTATTTACTATCTAATCCTCGTGATTTATTAATGGAATTTTGATGACCAGGACGAGTTCCGTCCCTACGCAATACGCACCTACTTCGCTAATTTTTAATAATTTGGCATTTCCTCCGGCCGCACGGGCGTCGGAAACGACAGACCTCTCGGCAAGTATGTAATGGCATTTTTCAAGTAATCCGCCATTTGCCCCGGAGGCAATATGCTTGGATTAACTAATCCCTTTGATAACCCTGCTATAAAATCTGTTAGTTGTCTGACTTCGCTCAATAGAGATTCGGTGATCATTCCCATTGTTGTAAGTTTCTCATCTATTTGTTGTTGTTGATCTAACCTGTCCAGACGATTTGTCAGGCTGTCCCGTACGCTCACGACGAGTGATTGTAATTGTTTCTGATTTTCCTCCAACCGTGTTATTGATTTGTTGAACAGGTGTAATGTCGACTCGAGAATTTGAACGTTTTCGTTCAGGGCGTTTTCTAAAGCGTTTTGATTGGTCCCCAATTTGTTAAGTTGTTCGTTGATTTCCGCAGCATCCTGTGCATCCATATTTCCCGTGACTGCCTTGATAATCGAGCCAAGGCCGTTAATAATGCCTCTACGGCGACGTGTTAATCTGTCACCCGTTATATCGTAGATCGCTCGAAGCTCTTGCTCGGTCCTCTATAGCATTTTTGCTGCTGTGTCGGCAATCGTATTGCACAGCACGTTTTTCGTAGCTGCCCAAGTACACAGCCCTGTTAGATTTGTAAATATATTTTTTATTTCCCTTTCTTGTTTTCTAACGATCCGAGGTCCATTTTTATGATTAATTTCCATGTGTCGCTGGTTACGGATAAAGTTCCTATTTCTTCATAATAAATCCCTGGGTTGGTTGAAAATTTGTCCACCCGGTATGTTTTCTCGTCCCCCTCGGCGGCGATAGCGACGAGGGGTACTAACCTGGGGAGAATATCGCTCGGTTATATTTCTGTCTTTGTTCCACTCGTTTCGAGAAACTTTTCATTTTCTAACTCGCTTAATAGTCGTCGGAATTTATATTTTTTCGCGAATTTTGTTGATTACGCGTTTTTACCCTACCGGGGTGCCGTTCTCGGTGTGATTCTTGCCTCGACGGATTTGATCATCGAGGCGTCGTTTCATTTAGCAGCGAGACTTCGACGACGCAATATAGTGAGTATTAATAATAATAAAATAAATAAAATAAATAAAACGTTTTGATTTATTTATTTGTTTTATTTTATCTTGATTTTTTAATTTAACCCTTATTTTGTTTGTTTCAGATGGACTCTCTGTATCTCGAGGGCGGAAGCGCCGTTTTTGGCGATGAGGGCGAGACCTATGAGTTGGTGTTGGTGAGTGTCTCTTCCCTTCTCTCTCTTTTTTTGTAATATTTCTGTTGGTTGGTGGGGTTTATTTATTTTGTTTATTATATATGTATATTAGACTGATTCAAAAAAAGACTTTTTTTTTTCCTTCGCGATTCTTGTGCTACTATTGGGCAGTAATAAAAGAAAATTTTCCGTAAAAGATGGGCGTTGTCACTCAATTTTTAGAGGTGGCTATCTCGATTTTTTTGTTTTGAATTTTTTTTAATGAACGTATTGCAGTTAACCATAGTTATGGCTGCGGATTACGGATAAAAATCAGATCCAGCACCGTAACTATTCTATTTCGCAACCAAAAGAAACTCTTACAATTCGAAAAGATTGCAATATTCACAATTCTAATCCAGGTAGCTCAATAATGGCATCTATACTACTCTCGTTATTCATATAGATTTATGTATACGCATTAACATTTCGTGCTTTTTACGAAAAACTAAATTATAAGCTTTCCTTCATAAATCATGTATTTACATTTTTAAAATGCTATACTTACATTATCTTCAAACTCATTCATATTTCTTCCCAGCCACTGTGCATAACATCGCGCATCCCACTGCGCAGTAAAAATGCACGAAAAATAGTGCAAAATTTAAAAGTAATTAACCATGTCGCTGAAAGGGGCGTACCTCTTGTCGAAAATTTCAATAATAGCTTGACAAAAAAAAAGATGAAAAGCAGTACTTGCTGCAAATGGTCCAGCTACATCGACAACGCTTTCCAAAGTGCATTAAAAAACAATCGATTCAAAATTCGGTTCAATAATGAATAGGAAGCGTAAAAACCTTACCGTTACGTTATGGTTACGTTAATATTATTTTTATTATTTAGTTCATTATTATTATCCATTTTTGTTGAATTATCGATGATAAAATTAGTCGTCATAATGTTTAATTAAACATAATAACTTATTTATTATGTTTAATTAAACAGCGTTTGAAATATTGTTCGGGCTAAATTTATTTACCGGTAATATTTTCGATTTTGGTTTCTAGGGATTCAATGTGTGTGCGATATACTTTTCTTTGTCGCAAAACAGCTGTGAAATTTCCTTCATTTATTCTATTTCCGGTGTAATCTATACTATGATCATATTTAATAAATAAAATCATGAAAAAAATAACAAAAAGTCGAGATAGCCACCTCTAAAAATTGAGTGACCGCGTCCATCTTTTTGGAGAAATTTTCTTTTATTAGTGCCCAACAGTAGCACAAGAATCCCGAAGGAAAAAAAAAAAAAGTTTTTTTTTGAATCAGTCTAATGTATATATACAGGGTGATTCATAGCAACACTGACAGCCAGAAACTACACATTCTCGACGATATACTGAGCATATCTACTTAGCCGTTTTTCAATTTTCAAAAAAGTTTTTAAACGGGAAGCAATAGAATCTGGAAGTTTTAAGCCAATCACAGTCGTTTCTTTATACGCGTTCGAAGACGCCTCAGTGCCGGATGACCAAGGCTCCGATTCTACGCATACGAAGAACTGGCAGAATTCAGGCAGAAAAGCATTTCGCGAGCGCGAAGGTCTTTTGTTTCAATTGAAAATAGCCGTTCTTTTATACGTCCTTTAATCGAACACAACAGCTATTTTCAGGGAAATGCTTTTCTGCCTGAACTCTGCCAGTTCTTCGTATGTCTAGAATCGGAGCCTTGCTGGTCCGGCACTGAGGCGTCTTCGAACGTGTATAAAACAGCGACTGTGATTGGCTTAAAGTTCCAAATTCTATTGCTCCCCGTTTAAAAACTATTTTGAAAATTGAAAAACGGTTATGTAGATATGCTCAGTATATCGTCGAGAATGTGTAGTTTCTGGCTGTCAGTGTTGCTATAAATCACCCTGTATATATATATATATATATATATATATATATTGTGACGTTGTGTCACGGAGGGGCTGCCGACTGCACTACCGTGTGTGGGCCCGGCGACGAGGGCGCCACTTTTGCCCCGCAATGTTGTACAGACTCGTGAAGTCTCCCCTCTAGAGCGATATACGCCTCGGCCCTCGTTGCCGAGGCTCACCGCGCCGCCGGGCGGGGACTGCGGCAAACTTGTGACTATAGTCACGGAGGCCCGCGCGCTAAACTCCCCGCCTGGCGCGCGAAAAAGACCGGCAACCATGAACAAGCCGACGCCATGTTACCCCATTATAGTTCGAACAGGTGTAGAGCACAGAGGTAGAGAGAGCTAAAACGTGAAAGCCGATTGAAGGAGAAGAATAAAAACGAAAAGCGAGGAGTCAGTAGGAGAGTAGAGAGGACGAGAATAGGGAAAGGCGGAGAACAAAAGGGAAAACGGCGAAGCGTTGTAAAGAAGGCGAAAAGACCGAGGAAAGGAAAAGCGAGGAGTAGAAAGGAAGCCAGGAAAAAACGAAACCGAGGGACGCCGAACGACATGCTCCGCGAGGAGCGAGCTGGCACGCGGTGAGTCCTCGTTTATTCTTTTCCTTCTCTCCTGCCTGTCGTTGCGCGGACGTTACAATATTTCTTTTCTTTCTTTAACGAGTTATTACTGCCCGTTTGTAGAGACACGCGGCCGCTTCACGGCGAAAGAATATTTTTTTTGAAGTCCGAATCGGCGTCGTTCGCTTTGGGTTCTCTTTTTTTTTCTCCTTTTTCTTGTTGTTGTTCTCGCGCGGTGACGAGGTGAGACGACCGGCTCGCGCGGAAAAGAAAAACAGACCCAAACAATAACAAGTCTCCCGTGTGTGTAACCGGTGCGAGTATTCGCAGCGGCGTACTTGTATCGTGTCGCGAATTTCGTAGAGGGATAGTGCGTGTGCAGCGGCGGCCCTTCCCCGATCTACGCGGTTGATTCGCGGATACGTGAGCGCCGAGCGCGGGAAAACTGACAGTTCGCGCCCGATGAATTGTAGGTTAAGCCTTGCCGAAAGCCCGTGTCCCTTATCCCTATCCGGCCCCCGCGTTCCTGGGTGTGAGAGAGAGTGTATGTGCCGTGTGCCGTCTGCGTCCATAGGGGATCATCGTCACCAGCTATCGTCGAGAGGAGCCAGCGCATCGGCCGGGGCGTCGAGGAGGTGCTCGGCGAGGACAGCGCTCATCGGCGAGTGGGAATTTTCCCTCACTGCGCCTCGACGATAACGCTGCTGTAGCACATTTGGGATTTCGATAACGCAGTACCTCGGCGAGGAAGAATCTTCTCTCACTGCGCCCCGACGACAACGTTTCTGTAGCGTCTTCCAGTTTCGAGGACGCAGCGACTCGGCGAGTGAGGACTTTCTCTCACTGCGCCTCGACGACAGCATTTTCGAAGCGCTTGGGAGATTTTGGAGGCGCAGCGACTCGGCGAGTGACAACTTTCTCTCACTGCGCCTCGACGAGTACATTTTCGCAGCGCTTTGGAGATTTTGGAGACGCAGCGATTCGGCGAGTGAGGATTCCTCCCACTACGCCCCGACGACAACACGTTCGCAGCGCTTCTGAGATTCAGAGGACGCAGCGATTCGGCGAGTGAGAATCTCGCTCACTGCGCCGCCCGACGCGCGGCGCGCGTCCACGCGACCGAACGACCCGCGGACCACGCAGCGAGGGAGCATCGCCAACCGTCAGAAGAAACTACGGAGGAGAGCGCGTGTGTACGGTGTGTGTACGGTACCCTTGTTCCTGGCCAATTTCATGTGCCCTTTTTCTCTGTTTTTCTAAGAATTACTTAACCCTTTCGCGTGCGACTAATGGCATATCTCTTCTGAGTTTGTTTTGCGTTCCGCTCGCAAGTACCTCGCCTTGCCCCTGTACCTTTCACCTGCGATTATCTCGAGTTTGTTAGCGATTATGCTGAACTTTTTTTTTGCGAGCGTCTCTTTTATAACTATCGCACGTGTCGGTAGCGACTATCTTGCACTCCTTGCATAACCATCACACAGCCTGCTAGCGATGACTTCGCATTTAGTTTGTAAGCTTCGTTTGCTATTTTTTCACGTTTTCTCGCGATTATTGAGAGTCTCTTTCGCGATTCTTTCACTTTTTCTCGCGATTATTTAGAGTCTCTTTCGCGATTCTTTCACGTTTTCTCGCGATTATTTAGAGTCTCTTTCGCGATTCTTTCACGTTTTCTCGCGATTATTGAAAATCTCTTTCGCGATTCTTTCACGTTTTCTCGCGATTATTTAGAGTCTCTTTCGCGATTCTTTCACGTTTGCTCGCGATTATCTAGCGCATCGTTTGCGATTCTTTCACGTTTTTTTCGCTATTATCTCGCGTGTCTTTCGCGATTATTCAGCGTTTCTTTCGCGAATACCTAGCGCTTCTGTCGCGATTATCTAGCGTTCTGTTGCGAATTATGCGGACTTGATTCAGCGTTATCCGCGCGATTATTTCGCGCTTCTTTCGCGATTATTCGGCGCTTCTTCCGCGACTATTTAGCGCTTCACTCGCGATTATTTACCGTTCTCGGTAAAACTCGAACTAGTTACCTGGTTTTTATACGGCAGGCCGTCTGTGAGAATCCTGCAGATCGCTCCCGATTGACTCGGACTTTTCGGCGAGCATTTCGAGCCTCGATTGCGATCACCGAGCGGTCTCCTGGTAATTATTACACGTTTCGATAGCGACTATCTCGCCTTTCCCGCGTAATTGTTTTTCATTTTGTTTGCGACTATCTCGCGCCCGTTGGCGAGAATTTCGCCCTTCTTTTGTAATTATTTCGAATTTATTTTCTCTTATTCGCTTATGATACATACGGGCACTTCGCTTCTCGGCGCAGCCGTATAACTTCTAGGTTTTTTTTTCTTCGCTGCTTGGCGTCCCACCCCCCCCCCCCCCCCGTCACCGTTCCTCCGCCCTTCACCTGGCTTTGCGCGAGCGGTGCGTCGAGTATTGTGACGGGAAAGCCCAGGGTACATGGTAAGAAGCCGTAGCGTCGGAGAACTGCCCCTGGGATATCTCGGAAGGACGAACCGGGCCTCCCACACCGATTTCGCTCATGACGATACGCTCCCCCCCACGCGCCGCACCGGGAAACTCTCCCGGGATAATTTTGACGTTCTCCCCGTATCGACGAGGGGGACGTCATAATATATTTTTTTTTTATTTCAGACTCCTCGCC
Organism: Heteropelma amictum; assembly: GCA_959613375.1. Lineage (NCBI taxonomy): Eukaryota > Metazoa > Arthropoda > Insecta > Hymenoptera > Ichneumonidae > Heteropelma > Heteropelma amictum. The sequence continues at coordinate 13,667,464 of OY390722.1, forward strand.
TTCGTAAGAGGGTCGGCGGACCGTGGCCCTCTGGGTGGTGGAGGCGCGGTTTTGTGTCTCACGCGGTTGGGGTCAGCCGCAGGCGATGCCGCCTCCGCGAGGCGGTGGATCGCCTATGGGGGGATGACCCCCGGTCGCGTGAAGAGGCCGAATGGGAGTGCGAACAGGCCGACACGCTCGGCCTGTGCGCCCTCTTTTATGGGGATTTATACCTGGGGGAATCTTGGTTCCTGAGCCGGCCCACGATGTGGTGGTTGCCGGCTCTCTTTCGGGGCACTGATGTACCGGTGCCCTAGTTATTTTAAATTTTGAACGTATTTGAACGATGTAACAATACAGGGTGGTCCACGCAACGTGTGCACCTCTTTCACGGTCGAAATATGCGTTGCACGAAAAAATGTTGTATACAAAAGTTACATGGTTTATGAGGCTTCATCATGTGGTGCATTTATTTTTATTCTAGGTGGAGGCGCTTCGGAGATTTCAAGGTCAACTTTGTTTTTTTAAAGGGAATGCTATATTTTTTATAGCGTAAGATGATAGAGTATCGAATTTTGAGTAAAAAAGTATAGACCCTTATTAGCCCTAAAATCAATAGTTAACGAGTATTTTCACTTTATTACTTTAAAATTTCTATTGCGTAATATCAAGTTGGAGATTCAAATCTACTACAAATATCTGAAGGATAGCATTGTTTACATGACAGTGTTTATCAATATGAACACATTCACCACATCACACACTCTTATCATGATTCGCAATCCTCTCAATATTTGTAATCCAGTATTAAAGTTTCCTTCAGTGATCGTGCGTGATTATCAGAAAGATAAAAGTGAAAATGAATTTTTGTAATAGTGACAAAGTTGATATGCTTTTAGTGTACGGAGAGTGTCATAGAAATGCAGTAAGAGCTAAAGCTATGTATGCCGAAAGATATCCTGAACGGATTCAACCATCTCGAACCATATTTGAGAGAATCTGTAAATCGCTTCGAGAAAATGGACATTTCAATCTTAATAAACGTACCGTAAGACAAACTGCCACTTCTGAAGAGAATGCTATTGCGGTCTTAGCAGCCGTAATAGAAAATCCTCATATTAGTACGCGACAGATTTCACGAGGTTCGCAAAGCAAAAGCAGTATTCTACGAATTCTGCATAAAAATAAATATCACCCCTATCACCTTGCACTTCATCAGAAACTACATGGAACGGATTTTGAAAACCGCGTTTTGTTCTGTCAGTGGTTCCTACATCAAATAAATCAGCATGATTATTTTCTACAAAGTGTGTTGTTCACTGATGAAGCAACGTTTACAAACCGTGGACAGATCAATTTGAGAAATACGCATTACTGGGCAGCTGACAATCCTCACTGGATGAGAGAAGTCGACCACCAACACCCATGGAGCGTTAATGTATGGTGTGGAATACTGGGCAACCAATTGATTGGTCCATATTTCATTGATAATCGATTAACAGGGCAAAAATACGCGAACTTTTTGAATAATAATTTACCACCTTTACTAGAGGACGTGCCGTTGAATATCCGTGCACGTATGTGGTATCAGCATGATGGTTGTCCAGCACATTACGCACGTATTGTGAGGGAACTACTGGATAGAAATTTTCCCAATCGATGGATTGGTCGTGGTGGACAATTCATGTGGCCTCCACGCTCACCAGATCTTACTCCTCTAGACTTTTTTCTGTGGGGCACATTAAAAGACAGAGTGTATCGTGAAATACCAACAACTCCGGAGGATATGAAACATCGTATTTGTTTAGAATGCATGACACTTAGTCCGGACATAATTCAGAATGCAGTTTCTTCATTAGTTAATAGATTTCGTCACTGTATTGATGCCAATGGACATCAATTTGAACACTTACGTTAATTGTGATAAGCCACGAGTCACTGAATGTACTCAAAGTAATAAAGTGAAAATACTCGTTAACTATTAATTTTAGGGCTAATAAGGGTCTATACTTTTTTACTCAAAATTCGATACTCTATCATCTTACGCTATAAAAAATATAGCATTCCCTTTAAAAAAACAAAGTTGACCTTGAAATCTCCGAAGCGCCTCCACCTAGAATAAAAATAAATGCACCACATGATGAAGCCTCATAAACCATGTAACTTTTGTATACAACATTTTTTCGTGCAACGCATATTTCGACCGTGAAAGAGGTGCACACGTTGCGTGGACCACCCTGTATATGTACTAAACGTAATTATTTGTTTATTTCTTTTTTATCCTTCCTCATTTCAGGGCGCGTGCGTTGGGGGCTTCTCGTGGGCCCCCTCTACTTTATTTTAATTTTATATGTTTCTTCTTGTCCCTTTTTTCTTCTTTCTCTTCTCTCTCTCTCGTTGTTTTTTTTTTTTTTTTTTTGCCGAGCCGTGCGAGGCTCTCTGCGATGCGATGACTCCCGCGATGGTGTGTGTGTATGTGTGTGCGTACGTTGCCTTCGCTAGTGGGTAACGTACGCTTTGATGCGGTTCGCGTGCACGCGCGTCGTTTTCCGCCGGCGGCCGATAACGTAGGTTTCGCTCGACTCTCTGCTCTTGACCGTATAAGGCCCCACCGCCCTCGACCGTCTCGTCGAGGAGGAGAACGGTGTCGCTTGGGCGGTAGTCTACTACTGCTGCATTTCTATAATAATGTTGTTTCGCCTTTTCCTTCACGTTCTCCCGCGCCTGCTGCCATGCTGCCCGCAGGCGTTCCCGCAATTCCGCGGCATAATCCTCATACGAGTAGGTCGTTCGCGGGGCCTGCTGCAAAGCTGTCGGTAACTCTGCTCTCTCTCCGAAAACCAATTCGTGTGGTGTGAGCTTGGTCACCGAATGAGGCGTGGTGTTGTACGTAAACATTGCGTACGGCAACCATTCGTCCCAATCCTTTTGGTCCTCTCCGGTGAAATTTTTCAGGTATCCCATATCCCTTTGAAGGTCGCGCTCAGAAAATTCGTCCCTTGGTCCAACAGAATTATTGACGGAGCTCCGAATTTGCAAATAATTTCAGTGGTCATGGCTTTTGTGACTGTATTCGCCTTTTGATTTTCCAAAGGCAACGCTACACTGTACTTTGTAAGCGAATCCTGAAAGGCAAGTATATACCTATTCCCTTTTCCCGTGATCGGTAGGGGTCCTACTATATCGACTGCACATTTTTCAAAAGCACGCGTCGGTGTGTCTGTGGTGACCATCGGGGCCTTTGCCTTTTTTCCTACCTTGTTCCTCTGACATTTGTCGCACCGTTGTATACAGGTAGCGACGTCCTTTTTCATTCCAGGCCAATTATGCTTATCTCGTATCATCTGCAGCGTTCGCTTGATGCCCTGGTGCCCGCCTAGAGGGGTATCGTGGTATTCCCTCATGATTTCATGGCATGGTACACCTATGCTGCAGCCATCCTCCTCGCTCTTGCTGTCGGTGCCGTCGCTCGGCCCGCGCGATACATGCAGAGTTTCCCCCGGCACCGCGCTTCTCCGGGCCGTCTCGCTGGCACGAGGGGCCTCGCTAGCCGTGCGAGAGCGCTCTCTCCGTCCTTCTTCCTCTTGTGGCTCGGGCCTGTTCTCCTTTTCCTCTCTTTCTTTCGCTTCCGCTCGAGTGAGCGCGTAAATGCGACTCAACGCGTCAGCGTTTGTATTTATTTTTCCAGCTTTATGCTGTATTTCGTAGTCGTATTCTTCTAATTTAATTCTCCATCTCATTAACCTTGATTCAGGATCTTTTACCCCGAACAACCATGTTAATGGCTTGTGGTCTGTTACGATTGTAAATTTCGGTCCGTAAATATACGGTCGAAATTGATTAACAGCCCACACTATTGCAAGTAGCTCTTTTTCGGTAGTGGAGTAATTTGTTTCGGCCTTGTTTAGCGTTCTACTAGCGTAACAAGTTGGCAAATCTTCACCGATCTTCCCTTGAGACAATATCGCTCCGATCGCTTTATCCGATGCGTCTGTCGTAATAACGAAACGCTACGAGAAATCGGGATATTGTAGTATCGGGGCGGTGGTTGAAGCCTCTTTCAGGCGTTCGAACGCAGCGTCAGTTTGTTCCATCCACGCGAATTTAACCTCCTTTTTTGTTACTTAACAAAAAAGGAGGTTAAATTTCGGTCAGAGGCTTCGCAATACTGGAGAAGTTTTTGATGAATCGGCGATAATATCCCGCCAGTCCCGGGAACGATTGTACGTCTTTCATATTTTTCGGTGTTGGGAAATTTTTTACTGCCTCAGTTTTGCTTTCATCGGGCTTTGCTCCGACCTCGGTTATTGTGTGACCGAGATATTGCGTTTCCTTACGCATAAATTTGCATTTTCTCGGTTGTATGCGTAAATTTGCTGTCCTCAGCCTCGCTAACACTTCTCCCAAGCGATTATGGTGCTCGGTGAGTGAGGTTCCGTGTATCACGATGTCGTCGAGGTAAACGTAGCATTTTATTCCCTGTAAACCGGTTAATACCGTGTCCATCAGTCGCTGAAAAGTCAGAGGTGCATTTTTTGTGCGTAGTGACCCAGGGGCCTGGAAAAAGCGGTTTTTGCTTTATCCTTCTCAGCGATTGGGATCTGGTGAAATCCGTTTTTCGGAAGCTCGGCGTCTTTTTTTACCCCCACGCCCGATGCTATTATCAAAAAAATGTATGATGCCCTTAAACAGCTGAAAACGGGATAAACAGCTCCGAGCTGTGTGAAACTTTTCGATTCCTTAGGGATTGCGGTTCTTCCTCAGGGATTCAATTATTTTTCCCGATTTCTGGGAGGTTTCACTGTGAAAAACATGTCTTTCTCACCCCCACTCCGATGCTGTCATCAGATTGTATGATCCTTTTAAACAGCTAAAAACGGAACAAACAACTCGAAGCTGTGTAAAACTTTTCGATACCTTATGACTTTTCGATTCCTTAGGGATTGCGGTTTTTCCTCAGCAATTCAATTATTTTTCCCGATTTCTGTAAGGTTTCACTGTAAAAAACATGTCTTTCTCACCCCCACTCCCGATGCTGTCATCAGATTGTATGAACCCCTTAAACAGATAAAAACGGGACAAACTGCTCGAAGCTGTGTAAAACTTTTCGATTTCTTATGACTTTTCGATTCCTTAGGGATGATAGTATGAAACTCTTCGATTCCTTAGGGATTGCGGTTCTTCCTCAGGGATTCAATCGTTTTTCCCGATTTCTAGGAGGTTTCACTGTAAAAAGCATGCCTTTTTTCGACCCCACTCCATATGCTGTCATCAAAATGTATTATCCCGTTAAACAGCTAAAAACGGGACAAACAGCTCCGAGCTGTGTAAAACTCTTCCATTCCTCAGGGCTTGCGGTTATTCTTCAGGGATGTAATCATTTTTCACGGTTTCTGGTAGGTTTCACCATGAAAAGCATGTTATTTTTCACCCCCACTCCCGATGCTGTCATCAAAAAAATGTATGATCCCCTCAAACAGCTGAAAACAGGATAAACGGCTCTGAGCTGTGTAAAACTTTTCGATTCCTTAGGGATTGCGGTTCTTCCTCAGGGATTCAATTATTTTTCCCGGTTTCTGGAAGGTTTCACTGTACACAGCGTGTCATTTCGCACCCTTACTCCCGATGCTGTCATCAGAATGTGTTGTTACGTCGCAGGTCGAGGGACGAGAGAGATAACGGGTGAAACGCACGAATCAACACCCTTTGTTTGGCCAAGTGGGAGCTCAGCCGGGACAAGGATGCAAGGCCAAAATTAGCGCGCAAAATAATTGAGACAGTGAGTAACACCTTTTAAGGTAAAAAGAGATAAACGTTATTTATTTGGTAGCAAAACGAACGTTGAGACGTAGCGGGTCTTTACACGCTTGAATATATTTATTATTTTTTTTTTAAAAGGTTACATATTTTACTTTGAAATTAACATATTTTATTTTGAATTTAATATATTTTATTTTAAATTTAATATATTTTATTTTAAATTTAACATATTTTATTTTATTTTTATATTATTATTTTCATTCATTTTCAGGGTCTGAAAAGAGGACCTCTACGGTGTCGGCATCCGAATCGGACGTGTGCATAGGAGAAGGTAAGTATAGTCTAGGAAAAGGGTTGCCGCGCAGCTCTGGAGGGATTTCCTGAGGGGTCGGGACGGGGCGACGGTACGGCGGTTGTTGGTCCGCGGATGATGTTGATGGTGCAGGCGGGGGTTGAGGCTGAAGCTCTTCCGCCGTCACCACCGAGTAGTGGGTTGGCCGGAAGGGAGTGACCGCGTTGACCGGGCGAGGAGGAGGGGGGTCGAGGTTGACCTTCCGGGTAGGGGTGTTATTCCCGCGAGGCTCGACCCGGACAATCCCCTCTGCGATGGCGGCTTCGCGCCTAAGTTTAAATTTCTGGCCGGCCCTCCTTCGCGGCATCTATTTAAGAAAACAACCGTCCCCATACATTTCGTGTCACTGAGAAAATTTGTCCAAACAGGGAGATTGTGATGGTCGAGTTTAGATGGGAGATGTGGGAGAAAGACAAAGATGAGATGACGAAGAGAATGGTTAAGCAAAGAGCGTTTATTGTTGATCTGTACGATTGAACGGATGGAGATGAACTGAGGATTAGGACTAGCGCTAATGAAGTGGAGGAAGTGTGAAGTGGAGAGGATGGTCGAGTTGCATTGTTCTGGACCGTGGGACCGTGGCCCAGGGATGCTGTGTGGCGAAATAGGAGGTGCTGATGTGTGTGGGAACGAGGTGATAACAGGGTTGCTGTAGGTGTAAGGTGTTGTGTGGGAAAGAAGTGGTTATAGGATAGGGCCGTTACACTCCCCCTCTTTGAGGACGATGGTCTCCATCGTTTACAATTTTTGAACAAGAAATTTTTGGTATTGACTCTATATAATACGAATATTTTTACATTGGTTTCAGTGATTTAAATGACTCGATATAATCTATTGGATTGTTTTTGTGTATTTCCTTTGTTTTCCTCCTGCTGTTGATTGAGGTGTTGATTTTGGTGTGTGTATTCGGTCCGAATACTGAGGTTGGAGGGTGTTGGTCCGGTTTTCCTATTGGTGCCCCTATGCTGTCTCTTGGTATCTCGTTGTTTGGGTGTTTTTGTTGGTTCTGATGATCCTGAAACTAACTGTTATTCATTACTTATCGTGTTAGTGGAGATTAGGTTTGTTAATCGTGATGGGTTTGGTTGTGAGTAATAGTTAAATTGAGTTGCTTCGTTTTTCCTGTTCCGAATTTGTGTATGCGTTGTCTGGATTATTGCTTATTGTTTTCGTTTTTCCCTGTGTGTCACCAGTTTGTAATTGTTATAGTCTGTCGTCGTTTTTATTGCCTTGTTTGCTGCTGTCATCGTTCCGAGTTCGTTATTTTATTATTGTTCATTAAATTGTTCCTGTAACAGTATAAGTTCTGATTAGTTTCGAGTTAGTGGGGTGTGGAACGTTATCGTGATGTGGTTGGATGTGGCTGTGTGTGTCTGGTTAATTGATACGTTGTTTGATGTGATTAATATAATTTTAATGTGCAAGAAAAGAAAAGCGAAAGAGAGAGAAAAAAAAACAGAACAGAAAAAGAAAAATGAACGTCATAATGGAGTATAATAATGTAATTGTAGTGTTCGTATAATAAGTAGTCAGATAATGTTCGTATCATAAGTAGTCAAATTGAGGGAAATAGTACGTGAATAGATGCCTAACCTAGGGATCTAATTGCTATTTATACTATACTTGGTAGGTAGCCTATACACGCCTATACACGCTTAGCCTAGGAGTTTAGTTGTATTTCCCTCATTCATCCCGCATTCATACTTTGTCAATCATTTTGTTTTCGTGTTTCGCGTTCTCGTTTCGTCAGTTCCTGGTCAATTGCGTGTGTCATTAGTTGTTTTACGTTTGTCAGTGTTCTGTCCGTTTCTGTTTTCATTATGGCGAGTAGTCGTTCCATTGTCTCGTTTAGTGTTTCTGTTTTTACTGTACTAGTGTGTTGTTGTTTCCGTGGTGCTGGTGTTGGTCTGGGTCTCTTTGGGATTGCTCCCATGCCTCGTGGTACTGGCTCTGGGGCGTGTGGGATTTGGGTTGGTGATTCGTGCTTCGTTTCGTTGTTCGTTGTGTCAGTCGGGTCGGGTGTTGGGTGTTCGGGAATTGTCTGAAGTTTCGTTTGTCTTTGTTTTAGTTCTCTGTTGATGTCTCGTATGATTTGTTGGTGCTGTTGTTTGTTTAGTTGTGTCTGTCGTCGTTGTAGTGGGTCTTGGCGTGGTTTTGGGTGTGGTCGTCGTTGTCTGTCGGGATTCCTGTTTGTAAGGGCAGCCTGCAGGGACTAGTGGGGTTCCGGGGTCGAGTCTGGTGAATTGTGTTTCTGTTGTTGTTGTTATCTTTGTTTCCTTTGTTGTGGCGGATGTTGTTGCCGTTGTTTCGGAGGTCCATGGGAAGACCCCCTGCCTCACCCAATATGCTGCGCAGAGGTCCAGGTGCGTGATGAGGCGCCTCGCCGGGAACGCACCGCCGCACATCACGCACCTGCGGTCCGCGTCGGGCTTCGCGGCCAGGCCGTCGATGATGCTCGCGCAGCATCGGATGAGGTGCGCCCTTAGTTCCCTCGGGGGTCCCCTTTTCCGGCATACCGGACACTCGATCCGGGTATTTTCCGGCCTCGATGATGTAGATGTCGGAAGCCTATTGGACGCGTTTTTTTTTTCATTATACCACATTCATTCGTGGATAGGTTGTGGGATTTTTGGAAGTAGGGTAGGGTATATGCTTTGTTTACGGGTAGTTGTCGCTCTCGCGACTCTCGTCACGGTACTACGTCTCGGTAGTACATTATCGCGCGTGCCGGTCTTTCAGGGGTTACCGCGGTTGTTGTTCCTATCTCTCGCTGTGTGTTCGCGTGCGAGATTTCTACTATCTCTACCGGTTGTCTGTGGTATTGCACCTGTTGTTCTATGGTTTTGATGGTTGGGTTCGTGTTTTGGTTTTTACGCTTACTGATGCAGGATATTAATTTAAGTATGTATGATAGTTTTCCAAATAACGAGAACTTCCAGCCGATCGCGGCCAATATCAAGCCTGATCCCAACGAGATTCCACCAAATTTTAGTATTTTCTCGAGTATTGACAGTCTGTTGTGTATTATATGCGTTTTTGTTATCTCGCGAGCCTTTGCAATTATTGTTTTTAGTGCTACCTCATTTTTTGTCAAATCGTTGTCTATAGTACTTGAGCTTAACGTATCGGTGAAGGTCTCTGTTTTCAATAATACTTCCGTAATATTTATTGATTCTGTTGTTTCGATGGAATTTCTTATTATTTCTGTAATATTCAATACTATGGTTCGTGAAAAGTTTACTTGGATCTCTGTCGTTATTTCCGTTGTCGGGATCAATTTTGTTGTTTTTGTTTTTGCTTGACATGTTGGTTTTAATTTTAATATCCCTGAATTTTCGATGGTTTCGATTTTTGATGAGTGGTCGTCGCAGGTGGCATACAGGGTTTCGGCCATGGGAGCCGCATATAGCCAAGCGTTACTGCCATGAATTCTCGCCCAATGGGTTTGTCTCAATGTTTTCAGGTGGATATCGCATGTTTCGAGGTTTTGGAAATGCGGGTTAACTAGTAGCTGTATCTCGAATTCAGCTTCACTACCGATTCGTTGTATTGGGTTAACTTGTTTGCATATATACATAGAGTTCATCGATTTGCAATTTGCGAGGTTATGTAGGCTAAAATAATTTTCGAAATCTTCGGCAATCGCTGTGAAAGGTGATGCCGGTTTGATATAGGCGAAACGTGTGTCCGACGGGGTCTGGCGCATTGGGACTGACATGTGTTCGTACAGGTTGAACGGTATTAAGTCTAGCAATGGGATTTTAATTATGTAAACGAGTTTTCCGTTATTGTGGAAGATTATTAGTTCGGATATTTCTATCAGTTCTGGTATGTATTTCGGATCTAACGGAATTGGAAATTCGGTGTTCGGTGACGCTTTTATAATGGCTTCAGCATTTTGCAGCCAGGTTTTAGTTGCTAAAAGTCGTGGGTGAATTTGTCCCGATTTTGCGAAAAGAATAGCGTTTATTAGCGTTTCTACGTCCATTTCCAGTTCCGTGAGGTCTTTTTCTACCCCTGTTATGAATTGTATTGCTACTTGGTTATATTTTAAAATGTTTACTTGTTCGTGGGTATCGATTATTGCCAGATTTAGTTTGTTCATTGCTTTGTTGATTTCGTGTTTCATTGTTGTAATTTGTTTTTGTGTTATGTCAAAGCCCGTTTTTACTATGTGTGTTTGATTGCGTTCGATTTCTGCTAGTTCTATCGAGTTGTTCGCGAGCATTTCTATCTGTGTGGCTATTCTATTGGCGTCGTCGCTATCCATTGTACCATATAAAAATTTGTACGCCTTCCCTATAAACCCGAGTACTGCTCGTTTTTCCCGTAATTGTGTGGTGTTTCTTGACGGGATCAGTTCCTCGAGTATCGATTGAGATGTTTTGATGGTGTTCAGGCGAGATTTAATTGACGTTAGCTGTCCCTTTATGAGGCATGATGATCCTAGTGTGTAGCAATATTCGTGGAGGCTGTGTAGGTTTTCCTTGAGTTGTGCCCTTCGTGTTGTCAGTCCCTCTGTGTTAGCGTATGTGATGAGATTCCAGACTGTGTGGTATGTTCTGAGTGTACCGAGTGGGTGTGAGTATAGTCCGGGGTTCCGTGGGAATGGTGAATTTTCCACTGAGATGTCATTGTTCATAGCGGCCGTGTGGTATCTGCAACATGTGCCATTTTGATTTTGTCTACGTGTACTACCTTTGTTTTGTCGTTGTCGATTTGGAGCCTGATATTGTTACGGTTGAGAATTTCCACAATAGTGTATGGGCCGGTGTAATGGGGATCTAATTTTCCTTTTCGAGGTTCCTTTAATAGGAATATTTGTTGTCCGACTTTGAAATTTTGTGTTTTTGTCTTCCTGTCATAATATCGTTTTGTGCGTTCCTTCGCCGCTAACTGCTTCTCGCGTGTCAATTGTCGGATTTCTTTTAAGTTCCTGTGCATTGTTAGCAGGTAGTCGTCGTATGTCGCTAATTTTTCAGGAGGTGGGAATTCGGATGGTAGTGAGGCTGGTTTTCCGAAGACTAACTCGTATGGTGTGTACCCTGTGCTTTCGTGGACACTCGTGTTGTGAGAAAGTGCCGCGAATGGGATTAGTTCGTGCCAGTTTTTGTCCATATCGATGTAATGTTTGAGGTATTCGATGAGACTGTGATGGCTTCGCTCTAACGCTCCGTTGGACTGTGGGTGGTAAGTTGTCGTTCGGTACTGTTTGATTTTGAACAGTTCTGCGAAAGATGCGAATAGGTCTGACATGAAGTTCGTACCCTGGTCGGAAAGTATCGCACGAGGTGCACCGAATGTTGTTATAAAGCTTGTTGCTAGTGCTTTAGATACATCGCGAGCTGTCGTTTGTTTAAGTGGAACCATGACGCTGAATCTGCTGAATAGATCGATGATCGTGAGGATGTATTCGTGGCCGTCCTTTGTTTTTGGAAGAGGTCCGACGATATCTATTGCGATTTTCTCGAAAGGCTGGGTTGGAGTGTCTGTTATTATCATAGGTGCTCTGTTTTTTACGCGAACGAGTTTGTTCTTCTGGCATTTTTGGCAGGTTTTGATGAATTCCATGACGTCTGCTTTCATGTTTTTCCAATAGTATTGAGCGCCTATGCGTTTGTGAGTTTTCGAGATGCCTTCATGTCCTCCGATTGTTGATTCGTGTGCTTCCGTTATTATAGACTGTTGGTGTAGTTTCGGCGGTACCGTGATAATTCCTTCGCACAACGTTATTCGTATTTTTCGCTCAACCGTGATTTGCTGGATGTAGGTTTTGATGTTGTCCCAGAGAAATTGATCGATGATCTCAGGATCTTTGGCCAGTGTGCATGATTCGAGTTTGTCCCTTGTCAAGATTTTGATGACTGTCTCGATGCATTTCTGGACCATATGCCAGTCGGTGTTATCTGTGCATTTTCCTTTACATATCATGGTGAAGATGCGTTTGGTTCCGCGGCGTGTTATGAATATGTGTCCAGCTCTCGGTTTCTCCTTGCAAAGGTCTTCGTGGTTGATTACGTTTTTCTCTACGAGGATTCGCGATATTGTTGTGTTCGTGATACAATCCGCTGCGAGAAAATGAGCGATGTTATCCTTCTGCGTGAGAATACTTTTCCGGCTAATTATGACGTTGTTGTTCGATGTCATGTGTCTCTGGTTTGTTTCCGGATCTTCGGATTGTTCTTCCCATTCCGAGGTTGTTACGTTGTTTTCGTCTGATGTTTCTGAGTCTTCGGTGAACGATTGGCGTTCGGCATCTTCAGTTTGAGTCATGTGCCTTGTTTTTGGTGCTGCCTTTGGTAATGCCGGGCGTTTTCTGTGGTACTGCGATGGCTCGTAAGGTGGATCTGCATCGGATTCGCTTTGGTGTATTTCGGCTGCGAGATTGCCGTAATCGTTCGTTACTGCTGGAGAGAGCTTGTCCGTTGTCGTGTCATTTTTGCTCGATTTTGGTCGGCCAGGTCGTCGTTTTTTTGCTGATGACGTGCTGTCTTCGTCGGTCGATTCTGGTGGTCGGATCGGTGGTTTCAGCGTATCGTTGTTGGTTTGATACTGGCCTGTTGACTGCTCTCGCGATTCCTCCGATATCTCGCGAGTCGAGTCATGAGTTGTTCGACCCTCGTTGAGTCGTGGCGGCGAACGGAAATTTGGTTCGGTCGCCTTGTCGCCTGACGTCGCCGGTGAGCGGAAGTTCGGTTCCACTTCAAGATGTTTTGTGGTACCTTGTTCGTTCGTTGTTTCCGTTATTGGTGGATGTGATTCGGACGTTGGCCTGATCTCCGATACATCGGCTGTATTGTCTCCCATATTCGGCCCGTTGACCGACTCGTGTGCCTTTGGCTCACTCCTCCCGTCGTTAGTTTCCTTATTGCTTGCTGTGTGTTCGTTTTCTTTACTTTGCTCGTTCGATTTTTCCTGTTTCCGTTGTTCTCTCGTATTATATTCGTTGATTAGTTTTGTTAATTTATTTCCTTCACCTGCATTTTGCTTCATTTGTTTTAAATTATACTCGTCGATTAGCTTTGTTAGCTTGTTTTCGTTTGCCTTTGATGGCCGCTCCTGTCTAGCGTTGTATTCGTTGATTAATTTGTTCAGTTTATTTTCTTCCTTGTTTGTTTCCGTTCGTTTCCTTTTTCATTGTCTGCCGGGTTCGTGGTTCCTTCAATCGTTGGACTTTCGTTTGGTTGCCGAGTCGTTTTCCGTTTGTCTGTCGTGAGTTCCTCCTCTCCGTTACCGTATCGCAGTTGTTATCGTCAATAGAGGGATTTACTTTTTTATGCGTGTTTTCCTTCGTTGTTCTCCGTAGTCTCCTGTCTGATTCTTCGTTTTCGCTGTCGGTGCCTGATGATTCCGAGTTGCTGTGTGTTGTGACGCGTTTTTTTCCTAGGTGATGGATTTCCTGATTGTTCGTCCGACGTTGATCTTCCGCGCGTATCCGGCTGGTGTGTGGTTTTCGCCTTTTTCGTGTCGTGATGTTCGTTGGTCGATGATTCGCTCCGTAATCGAATCGGTAGGATCTTTGATGGATTCCTTGACATGGCGTCCGCGACGACGTTGAGTTTTCCAGGTTTATGGTGGATGTCGTATTCGTAATCACTTAATAGGGCTTGCCAGCGTTGTAATTGTTGTGGTGGGTTAGGTTTGGTTGTGAGGTATACGAGTGCTCGATGATCTGTTACTACTGTGAAACGCTTTCCGTAAAGATAATGTCGAAAGTGTTCAACCGCTTTTACCACTGCTAACAGTTCTTTATGTGTGGTGTCGTACTTCATTTCGGCGTTCGTGAGGGCTCGAGAATAAAATGCTACTGGGTGATCGAAATTTTCGTGTTTTTGGCTCAAAACCGCGCCGATGGCATAGTTAGAAGCATCGGTTGTCAATGTAAATCGCTCGTTGTGATCTGGGTATCGTAAAATGGGTTGGCTGATAATTTTGTTTTTTATTGTTTCAAAAGCTTCTTGGCACTCGGTTGTCCAATTGAATTTTTCGGATTGTTTTAATTGTTTCGTCAAAGGAGTGGATATTTTTGCGAAATTTTGGATGAACCGTCGCCAATAATTGGCTAACGCGTGGAATTGTACGATTGTCTTTTTGTCCGTTGGGATTGGAAAATTTTTGATCGCCTCGACTAAATCTGGTTTTGGTTGTACCCCTTTTTCGCTAATGACGTGACACAAATATGCTACCTCTTTACAAAGAAATTTACATTTGTTTGTCTGCAGCGTCAAACCTGCGTCAGTCAATCGTTTCGCGAGTCGCCTAAATTTTTTCTCGTGTTGTTCGAGATCGGTTGCGTAAATAACGATATCGTCCACGTAAACGAACAGATCTGCACCCTGGAGTCCGGATAGTATCGAATCCATTGCTCTCTGAAATGTAGCTGGTGCGTTCCGCAATCCGAATGGCATTCGATTGAATTCGTAATGACCACCCGGTGTGGAGAACGCTGTTTTCGGTTTGTCTCGAGGGTGCATCTCAATTTGGTGGAAGCCGGATGCGAGATCAAAAACCGAGAAGTATCGCGATTTGCCCAATTGGTCGAGAATATCTATGATCTTTGGCAACGGGTACGCGTCGGGGATGGTTTTTCCGTTGAGTTTCCGAAAGTCGATAACCATGCGCCACCTTTTTTTGCCTGAATCGTCTGATTTTTTGGGGACTATCCAAAGTTATATGGAGACAGGGATGGTTGTATAATGTCTTTTTTCAATAGGTCCTGTACTTGTTCGTTTATTTCGGATTTGTGTACTTGGGGGAATCGATATTGTTTGGTGTTAATGGGTCTATCGTCGGTGGTATTAATTTCGTGTTTCACTACAGTCGTGTATCCAAGTCGTTCATTAGGCAGGTTAAACAGACGAGGATGTTCCGAAACAAGCTGGTATACACTGTCTTTCTCTGTGTCATCTAGATGATCTAGGTGCAAGAGTGACTTTACCGTTTCGGACCTTTCCTTGTCTCCGTCTGTAACTGCTAAGCAAATTGCTGCGCGGTGCTCGTCCTGAGTATCGCGAGAATCGCTTTCAATGTCGACAGGTGTTTTTGATACCTGCTCGATCGGCTGCAGTTCAACAATTGGGATTGCGAAAGAGATGTCATGGCTGGTTGTGTTAATCGCCCCTATATACGCTATTCCGCCACGGTTCGTTACGATAGCGTTGCCGAGAAAGAGACCTTCGTTCGTTTCGATTTTTGGTATAAACCCTTCGGATAGGTCGGTATCTTTTATTCGGATTGATATCAGGGTTTTTGATCTGGCAGGGATGTTAATTTCTTCCTGGGTCTCGAATGGTATTATGGAGTCGTGAAATGTGATGCAGGATTTTGTGTATAATATATTGGCGGGTGTATCCTTGAAAAATGCGTCTCCGAGAATTGCATCGTATGGGATAGGGATAGTGTCCTCGACGACATGGAATTCGACGTTAATGTTTTTGATTCGGATGGTATATTTGCCGGTTGTGTATAATATACCTTCGGTAATTCCTGAAAGTTCGTAGATTATCTGCGGGTCGATTTTATTTTTATGCCGTATGATGGATGTTTTAATCAAATTTATCTGTGAACCTGTGTCTACTAGAAATCGGGAGTTCTGTTTGTTTGTATCGGTTGAATTAATGGCGACTGTGGGTGGTTGTCGCCGTTTGGTGAGCCCTAGGCATACTGTCGCTTTTCTGATTTCCGGGTTACTTGATTTTACTGGGTCGACGTTGATGCGCGTTCTCTCGAGGGGCTCCGCGTCGCGCTGTTCCGCGGAGCTGCACTCCCGTTTTTTGGCGCGAGATCGTTAAGGTTGTCGCGGTTTTCCGACCTTGTGCCTGAGTTGTCTCGGCGGCTCGCGTGACCGTTTCTATCCTGTGAGTTCGTACGATAGCGGTCGCGAGAGTTATCGCGGTGTCGATCGCGAGAATTATTTCGGTATTGGTCATGGGCGTTGTTTTGGTATCGGTCGCGAGAGTTGTGACGATATTGGTCGCGAGGGTTATTGCGAGGATCGTCACGGGAATTATCGGGATATTGGCCGTAGGAGTTGCGATATCGGTCGCGAGAGTTATTTCTATATCCGTTCTGGAAGTTTCTGTGTTGGTTGTCATGGTGATTGTTGTATTGGTATTGCGTGTATTGGTTTCGTGGGTTATAATTGTTATAATTTCGCGGGTTGTACTTGTTGTAATTTTGCGGGGTGTAATTGTTATGATTTTGTGTTCCTTGACCGAATTGATTCTTATTGGGGTTTCCGAATTGTCTTGGATCTTGGCGGGTTTGTCTCCATTTCTCTCTCATTTTCGCTAACGTTATGCATTCTGATGTTTCGTGGCCTCCCTGTTGGTGAAATTCGCAATATTTTTCATTTATACCCCTATTTGTTTTCGCGAATCGGACTCTAGCTGTTTCCGTAACCGTTTCCCCGGGTTCGGTTAAACGTGATCGACTTTGGTTCACCGTTGCGCGCCTCTGTAATTCCAGTTCGATATTTGTTGCCTCGTCTATGGCGTTGTCTAGGGTCTCTAAATTTCGGTGAAGTAGAAGATTCGCGATTCTATCTAAGAGGCCTCGTACGAAAGCTTGGATTACGGCTTTTTTCTCTTCTGCCGTTCTTTTTTCTAAGTACGCCCTGTCGTCTGCCGCTGAGTATACTTCTGATAATCTTTCGGTAATTTGGTTCTGCAAAACTTTTACAAGGAGCCCGTAATCGAGGACTGATTCGTTGAATTTTTGTGACGTTGATTTTAGTTCGAGTCCTAAATCTGATAATTCTAACGGTTTTTTGTATGCCCTTTTCAGGTCTGCGAGAAGCGCGTCAAGCGTGTTGTATGTTTTTCCCTCTGTCAGGTCGTACGCTCTGCCAGTTAGTCTGAATATTACTGCATTTATTAAATATCGGTGATTTGGGTCGGGGGCGGTTTGCTGTACGCGTTTACACTTGCTAATAAAGTTTTCGATCGTTATATTTCCATCGCCGAATTGTGGAATTACCTTTGTTAGGTCGTTATATGTCGCGGGGTTCTGAGGTGCGGGGTTTGCCATTTCGGTCTCGTCGCTTTCGCTGTCTTGGTCTGCCAGTACGTGTCGATAAAATGTATTGGAGGTGTTTTGGCGTCCTATTCGGCGCCTAGGTGGGCGTATTGGCCTAATCGTGTATCGGTACGTCTAAATGAATTTTATTAAATTTGGAACAGAGCGTTAATGTCTATTTTCGCCGCGGAGGTTTATTTCTCGGTGATTGTTATTTTGTTCTGTCGAAAATGGATAAAGAGGAGAAAAGGAGGAATTAAAAAAAAAATTTCTATGTTCTGTTATTTTATTTGTTCGTTTTTCCCTGTAATTTCTATTATCGTTATTGTTTTATGAAAATTATGTTTCGTTGATGAAAAGTGGAAGTTGCGAGCAAGATTGTTTCTGTTGTAAGTTTATTGTATATAAATATATATATAATATAGTTTTATTTGCACACTTTTTGGTTTTTCCTTGTAATTTGTTTCGTTCTCTATTATTATTGATATTATTATTTTGCTACGGTTTTTTTTGAAATAGTTTAGTTTACTACGTTAAAATTTGTGTTTGTGATTTTGTATGAGAGCCGATGTATATGTGTATATATACACGTTAATTTTGGGGACAGCTGTATAAATGGGTTTTCTACGTATGAAAATTATTTTTCGTGCGTGCTGTAGCAGCGAGTCCGCCAGCGACTTTGTCGCCGGTCAGTGTAATACGAGATCGGAATTTGGGTGACGTGATTTTTGTCGCGCGCGTGCGAGTGAGAGGGAACGACGCGAGTCGCTCGAGCGAACAATGGCTATAGAGGCATGAATGGGTGTATGCGTTTGTGTGGAGTACGTGGGGTTACAGACCGACGCACGCTGGTGATACGAAGCACAAAGAATATCGTTGCATGCACGAATTTTAAAGAAAATTTTGGGTGGTACTTACATAAGCGCCAAGATAATCGCGAGTAATCCCATTTTCGTGCTGTTTTTACTATTGTTTCCTTTCTGTCGCGATTTCCCTTCCTCTTTTCCCTTGCTATCAGCGTCGGTTGACCACACGCACACACCTCACTTACTCACACCACACTTTTCACACAAGTTTCTTTCTTTTCCCTTTTTTTTTTTCGCTGAGCGAAAGGCCTCGTAAATTTATTTAACTTTCGTTGTTGCGCGGATCGATCCCGCTTCTGACGCCAGTTGTGATGGTCGAGTTTAGATGGGAGATGTGGGAGAAAGACAAAGATGAGATGACGAAGAGAATGGTTAAGCAAAGAGCGTTTATTGTTGATCTGTACGATTGAACGGATGGAGATGAACTGAGGATTAGGACTAGCGCTAATGAAGTGGAGGAAGTGTGAAGTGGAGGGGATGGTCGAGTTGCATTGTTCTGGACCGTGGGACCGTGGCCCAGGGATGCTGTGTGGCGAAATAGGAGGTGCTGATGTGTGTGGGAACGAGGTGATAACAGGGTTGCTGTAGGTGTAAGGTGTTGTGTGGGAAAAAAGTGGTTATAGGATAGGGCCGTTACAGAGATAAAGTCATGCAGGAGTTTGCACTTCAACCAACCTTCCGTTCTTGATGGAACTTCTCGTTGACTTCCTCGCCCAGTGCAGGGTTACAGCACCGCTCACGAGAAATCGAAATGCACGGATGGCTGCCCTCTGTAATAGTGTACGATGAATTTAAAATAAAATTTTATTTAAAAAAAAAAAAAGAAAATATTTGAGACTATCAGGAATTAATTCACCGTAAAAAGAGAAGGGGGAAAACGGTGCAACGTTAGACACACAGGCACTCTCCCTATTGAGAGTGGTTGAAATTGTAATAAGAAAGAAATAATAAATTTCTGGACAAATTTTGTTTGTTTGATTCAAAAATATTAATTCAACATTCAAAAAGGGGGACCAGTGCAGTGTTACATGCACCAGCACTCTCCTTGTTGCGAATGATTGAATTTTGGATATTATAGAAGGCAAATAAATTCTTGGACAAGTTTTTATTTATTTGATTCGAAAATATTAATTCAACATTCAAAAGGGGGGCCAGTGCAGAGTTACATGCACCGGCACTCTCCTTATTGCGAATGGTTGAATTTTATATAGTATGAAAGACAAATAAGTTTTTGGACAAGTTTTTATTTATTTGATTAAAAATTTACTGGTTAACCATTCAAAAGGGGGACCAGTGCAGTGTTACATGCACCAGCACTCTCCTTGTTATGAATAGTTGACTTTTGTATCGTATAGAAGATAAATAAATTTTTGGACAAGTTTTTATTTATTTAGTTAAAAATGTATTGATTAGCCATTCAAAAGGGGGACCAGTGCAAAGTTACGTGCACCAGTACTCTCCGTGTCAAGAATGATTGATTTATTTATAATTTTAATTTCCTCTAAATATTTTAATTGAATAAAAAAATTATGGGGATTAATTCACTATCAAAAAAGGGGGACCAGTGCAAAGTTACATGCACCAGTACTCTCCTCGTTCGGAATGGTTGAATTAATTGCAATAATGAAAATAAATAAATTTGCGAATAATTCGTTTAACATTTATTTGACTGGAAAAAACATTTTAAATTATCAGAAATTAATTCACCATTCAAAAAGGGGGACCAGTGCAAAGTTACATGCACCAGCACTCTCCTTGTCGAGAATGGATGAATTATTGCAAATATTAAAAATAATAATTAATTTATAAATGATTCGATTCACGGGGTCTTAACACAGGGCCCAGTGCAAGGTTACGTGCACCGGACTTCCTGCCAGTGCCAAAACAGTTTATTGTACACCGAAAACCCACGATAAAGCGAATACATCCGTTTTTGGAATTAGGTTTGTTCTACTGTAAACGAGGCCCAGTGCAAAGTTACGTGCACCGATACACTCGCCAATGTATGTGGCAGAGTTTCCACATACAACAGCAGATCGCACCCAATTTACCAATTTATTTGAATAATTTATTTTACTTTCAAATGCAAATTATTTTAATTTATTTTATTTTCAGAATTAATTCCTTTTTATTCGGGCTTCTAAACGACTTTTAATTTTCAGGTGGACTGTCCCGATGTCGATGCCCGGGGGAGGATTAAGGATAAGTATGATGTTAATTGATTTTTCCTCTTAAAGGATTTTAATACACCATTCCGTTTTTATTTTCAGGTAATGATTGCAGCACGCGATGATCCAGGAATATTTCCGGAACAAATACGAATTTTACCGGTATTATTATTTTAAGTTCAATAATAAAAATTTGAGCGTGTGGGGGGTAGATTCGAAAGAAAGGCCTGTATCCTGCGTTTGTAATACAGTTAACAGGTCCTTCTGCAAGGAGGATGACCGCTGTCGTGCATGTAGATGCACCAAGAGCAGCCTCGCTCCAATGGGAGGAGAGTTAAACGGTCCTCTGTCGGAGGGAACACCGCTGTCGTGCACGTAGATGCACCAAGAGCAGGCTCGCCTGGTCTTTAGAGGATCGCTAACCCAGTTTCACAATTTCAAACCTTATTATTGTAACACAAAAAACAATATTTAAAATATAATAAAATGGTGGATTATGCCAATATGCGAGGGGATGAATCGAAAGAAAGTCCTGTATCCCGCGTTTGCAGTACGGTTAACAAGACCTTCCGCAAAGAGGATGACCGCTGTCGTGCACGTAGATGCACCAAGAGCAGCCTCGCTCTTATGGGAGGAAAGTTACACGCCCTTCTGTCGGAGGGAACACCGCTGTCGTGCACGTAGATGCACCAAGAGCAGGCTCGCCTGGTCTTTAGAAGGTCGTTCACTTAATTTCGCAAATTCACAATTCCACTGTATTTTATTATTTTAATTGAACGGGGTAATTAACACATTTGCCTCACAAAACTCTATATATTTCACGTTTCACAACTCGAAATGTATTTAAAGGAAATAAAGTGACACTTGGGAAGTACTTGTAGGATAAAGTAGAAGGATGTACCTTGTATTCTTCGCAGTTTTCGAAGTTTTGAATTATGGATATTGTAGGTTTTTTATTATATTTTAATAAAGGCTTTTATTCGCCGTACTATATATGAAGACTGGGACTTGGCCCGTTTTGTAAGATAGTCGGTTTTACAGATCGCGCTGTTGGAGAGACCGGACAAGAACTGAGGATGCAGTGCCTCTGTCCCCGAATATATGGTTGAAACTTCGCGAGTGGGGACTGATGCTCGCGTCGGATTATGCTGACTGGTAGGGATGGTCCGAGGCGCGTGGCTACGTGAGGATGGCCAGCGGCTCGCGTTTCCATCTCGGTCCTCTGTCAGGATGTTTAGTCTGGACTTCAGGATGTATATTCTGGAGATATCTAACGCTTAGCTTTTGGTGACCGTTCGTTATCACGCGTTGTTAGCTGTCCTTTTCTTTCTCATGGGACAGATAGGAATAATCGGCGCGTGTGTCTGCACCTCTCTGTTCTTCTTACAGAATTATATGCTAAGAGAAAAATTCTTTAAGTCCTCTCTGGGATCTTAAGAGTAATAAGAATAAGATTATTTGTACATACGCCTTTCGGCTTGTAGCCTGTTGCATGGCTTTACAATGTCTTATGGTATTATAAGAGAGTATATATAGATATATAATGATATTTAGGGTGGTTATATAATGTAATACTTGGCTTCGCAATGCCTTAGGGTGGTTTAAATATGTATTATATGGCTTGCGGTGCCTTAGGGTGGTTTAAATATGTATTGTATAGCATCGCAGTGCCTTTAGGGTGGTTATGATGTAGAAATATGGCTTTACAGTGCCGTAGGGTGATTATTATATAATAATATGGTGCTTAGGTGCTCAAAAAATGTTTTAGCAGGCCTAAGATTATTTTAGGGAGGCTCCTGGTGTCCCGGGAGGCCTTTACAACGTTAAAATCAAAAATTGTTATTTATCTCGGTTATCGTTAACAATATCGGGAATGTTGCAAACCATAACGTCTCAACTTTTCATGCCCTTTCGTTAGACAGGTCACACTATGGGGCTATCCCAATTATTAATGAAGTATAATCAAACAAAGTAAAATTTTGAAGAAATCTGGAAAGCTGATATCTCGCTTGTTTGCAGAGCTACAGAAAAAAGTTAGAAACCTTTTCGACTTGGTTTTTTACGCTGGATTTTTAGGTAATTTTTGCAAACCTGTAGCATTGTTATTAACAATGTTATGTTGTAAATTTACGGAGAATTATGCATTTTACCGATATTTTTTGATAGTAATAATACATGCTTGAGAAATCAAGCGGTTTGAATGCTTAGGGGGTCCCTCAGACCTTAGGGTGTTAGGAATAATTATTTGAAAAAATAAAAATAAGTAATAAAAAAAAAAAAAATTATAGAGCTCAGACTGAGTTATAAGTATGTATAGGTCGAGTGCTCAGGACGTAACACCTCCCCGCGGAAGACAAACGCTATGCCTAGCTTCGCGTTTGTTCTAGTCGAGCCGCTAAATCAGGGTCGAGTGCTGGAAAACGTCTTGGTGCTGGTTGTGGGATTAATTCCCTTGGGTTGCTCTCCATGTTGAATGTCCTTTCTATGACGTTGTCGCTGTCATCCTTATTTTTCCTATGTGCTCGAGTAATAAGGAGGTTGGTGATCGATGAGCATATGGCGCCAATTAGCGCAAAACCCCACCCATAAAGGGAATGGAGTGTGTAGCCGTGAATGCAGGTGTCCACGATTGATTTCAGTATAGAATAAATTGTGAGAATAGCGAAAAGGCCGGCACTGATCATTCCGAATTTTTCAAATCCATTCCACAGGCGTTTCATGGTGCTTTCCGCTAGATGGTCCAATGTTTCTGCATCGAAAAGATTTTTAAGGGATACGCTTCCAAGTGGTATGGCGTATCCTGCAGAGCCCCTTGCGAGGTTATTCAAAAGTGCTGGTTTCTCGGCTGGGAACATAATTCGATCCCTAAGATTTTCGATTTCACTTGTTGTATACAGCCTGTCCCATAATGGTCGACCGACCTCTGAAGGGTGGGTAGATGGGGTGATTCTGGACCGAAAAGTCCTCTTCCATTTTTTCCTCGGACGCCCCTCTGATTAGATATTAATTAATTACGTTCAGCCAATAGGACGCGTCGGATAAGGGGGCTACACGGCGAGTAGTGGTGTGCGTGCAAGCGTCGCAGCCTTGGAAGCGTGCGTGTAAAGCGCGAAGGACTTCGATAGTGTGCGTGCGTTGGTGTGAGAGAGTGTGGAACGTCGAACGTTGCCAAAAACATGAATAGAGCGAGGTAGTGTTAGTGAAGGCGCAACAATGTAAGGAGGAACGATAAAAACTGATTGCGTTTGCAATCAGTTTTCGAATTAATTGTTAATTGCAATGAAAAAAATGTCGATGATTTTGAATCACGACTGGACGAAAATACAATTTTTGATTAATTTTTTGGAATTACGATTTACGAAGCTTGTCAAATCATTTAGTTCTGGTTTTGAAAAAAATGTTTTTGGAAAAAATTTTTATTGCATTTTAGAGAAAAATGTTGATTCTTCCCTTTGTTTGAAAATCAAATGCTATTTCCGATTGAATATTTTAGCAATACAATGAAATTGAACTTTTCGAACTTTGCTGATTGCAATTAGAACAAAAATATTGCGATTACATTCAGTAAAAAAATCAACATTTCAAATGGTTTAGATTTCAAGGAAAAAAGCATTAATAATACTGTTTAATAACAGTGGCAGGAAGTTTGAAAAAAAGTTGATGATGACTCGAGCGTCACGCGAGTCTTGCTTGCGGACACTACTCGGATGGGTGACCGCTCAATTCCAAAAAAAAATTAATAGTTCAAATCGTTTATACTATTTTCAGAAAAAATGCATTATTTTCCCTGTTTAATAACAGTGGTATCAAGTTATTAAAAAAGTTGATGATAACTCGAGCGTCGCGCGAGCTTATCTTATTGCATGCGGACACTACTCGGATGGGTGACCGCTCGAAAATAAAAAAAAAATTGAGTTAAAAAATACAATTCTTCGCGTTGTTCACGTGAAGTTATCGAAAAAAGCACTGATAAGCACTGTTTAAATGACACTTATATGCTGTGAAAACAAAAAAAATAAAAAAATTATTAGGTCTCGATCCCCGATCGCTAACGCCGGGATGTAATTACTCTCAACTTTAAACGAATATTAATTGTAATGATACAAGATAAAATTCGTTCGACGCAATTTTTTTGTAATTGCATTCAAATAATATTTGAAAATGTTTACTGTACTTTCTGAAATCCACAATTTTTTTTACTTATCAGTACTTTTTTCAATAACTTCCCGTGAACAACGTGAAGAATTGTATTTTTTAATTCACAATTTTTTTTTTAATTTTCGAGCGGTCACCCATCCGAGTAGAATCCGCATGCAATACGATAAGCTCGCGCGACGCTCGAGTCATCATCAACTTTTTTTTTAACTTCATGCCACTGTTATTAAATAGTGCAAATAGTGTTTTTTTCATAAATAAATATAAATAATATAATTTGAAATATTGACTTTTTTTATTTATCCCCCCTCTCCCCGGAATTGAGCGGTCACCCATCCGAGTAGTGTCCGCAAGCAATACTCGTGCGACGCTCAAGTCATCAACTTTTTTTCTATCTTCAAGCCACTGTTATTAAACAGTATTATTAATGCTTTTTTCCTTGAAATCTAAACGATTTGAAATGTTGATTTTTTTATTGAATGTAATCGCAATATTTTTGTTCTAATTGCAATGAGCAAAGTTCGAAAAGTTCAATTTCATTGTATTGCTAAAATATTCAATCGGAAATAGCATTTGATTTTCAAACAAATTGAAGAATCAACATTTTTCTCTAAAACGCAATGAAGATTTTTTCCAAAAATATTTTTTTCAAAACCAGCACTAAATGATTTGAGAAGCTTCGTAAATCGTAATTCCAAAAAATTAATCAAAAATTGTATTTTCGTCCAGTCGTGATTCAAAATCATCGACATTTTTTTTCATTGCATTTAACAATTAATTCGAAAACTGATTGCAAACGCAATCAGTTTTTATCGTTCCTCCTTACATTGTTGCTCCCTCACTAACACTACCTCGCTCTATTCATGTTTTTGGCAACGTTCGACGTTCCACACTATCGAAGTCCTTCGCGCTTTACACGCACGCTTCCAAGGCTGCTACGCTTGCACGCACACCACTACTCGCCGTGTAGCCCGCTTATTCAACGCGTCCTATTGGCTGAACTTAATTAATTAATATCTAATCAGAGGGGCGTTGGAGGAAAAAATGGAAGAGGACTTTTCGGTCCAGAATCACCCCATCTACCCACCCCTCAGAGGTTGGTCGACCATTATGGGACAGGCTGTATATTCCGCTGGTGGCTAAATTTCCAATTGGGTTGTACTTCCAAGTTGGCTGGCCCATGGGTGTCAGTAATTGAGGGTTTGGCACTGGCATGGGGTTTGGCTCAAACCTGTACCAGGTTCCTTCAATTAAATATTGCGAAGGAAGCAGCAGATTGCATTCGATTTGCGTTCCGCTTTTAATAAGTGTCCGTGTGTTAGGAGTCAGAAAAAACGATGTATTTTTGTACGAAACTGGTAATTCGCTGTAGCATTCCGTGACGCGTCGTAGTGCACACTCCACAGGAATACATCTGATAACATGTGCCATTTCACCGGCGATTACTGCCATGTAACCTGGAGTTTTCATTACCGCTCTGGCGAATTGTTCTGGTAATATTGTTGCTGTGGTTAAAGCGTTTTGCAGGACATGCCTTTCCAGATCGCACCTTTGTTTTAGGACGTCCAGATAAAGGTTGTTCATTTGCGTACGTAGATGTTTTTCAACATAGATAAATTTTGAGTTCATGTAAGAAAATATATCGAGGTTATTGACGGACACCCTTCGTTTTGCCGCGAAAGATTGTCCTTGTTGAGTCTCGAGAATGAATATTTTCGGGTGTTCTGTTTTAATAAGCAGATAGCCGCAGATATGTGATTCGGCCCTTGTTGCCAAAGCAAATGTCGTCTCTTGCGTTGTTAATGTGTAAACATTGGGATTTGTTGAACTGCTACTTTTGTCGATTAATTTAGTAGCTATCCCTTCGTAGAGGATGTCATAACGGTCGAACATACACGAGTCCGTTGGCTCGGTTTTCCAATGGGCAGTGTTGCCTTCAACGTCGGTACATGAACCTTCCGCTAGCGTACAATGCGTTCCTGAGCGGAGTATGATTTGTCCCGTCTTGAGGTTTATATCTCCCATGTAATTGGATATAGTTATTTTAACTGTGGCTTGGACGATCACGTTGTCCCAATTCCCAAAAGGGTCCGAATATTGTGTACCAACGCAGCGTCCTTCGTTAGTTATAGAACCTGCGAGAGTAATTCCTCGTGTCGAGGTGGGATTTTGTATTATGCCGATTATTTGTGATGATGCGCTCAACGGTAGGATCCCAGTCTCCTGAAGTCTGGTGCAAGCTCGGATGTCCAGCTCAACGAGGTAGGCCTGCCTTCCATTGTGCACAATGGAATTATGGGAATGCATTCCGCAATAGTAAATGGTCCGATCTACTTCGACCTTGCATTGGGTAATTTCCGTCGTGGTGTAGTCCGCTATTTGCAGTAATTGTATGCGGGTGCTGACGGGTGTAGGTTCCTCGGTAGGTAGTTGACATGTTCCAATTTGGTTCAAAGCGAATGTTGTAACATTGAAAGATTGCCCTCCGCAATCGTAACCCAATAAGGCAAGCGTTTGCCCGATGAAGAGGAAAGAGGCCCACAGTGGTCCCATGTTTTTCTGCAAATGACAAAATAATTTTAAAGTTTTGTTCCACGTAACTTATTCGCATGGACTAATTTTGGTTTCCCTTTGTAATTTATTTTTACATTTCCCTTGGAAAGAATTTCGATTATTTCACATGGATCGGAATATTGATTCCCTAATTTTCCCTTTGAGGGCTCAAGAAGTAATAAGACACGGTCCCCGACCTTGAAGGTCTGCGGGTTAATTCGTTTGTCGTAATATTCCTTCGATTTGTTTTTTGATTGAATGAGTTTGAGTGCGGCTAATTCCTGAATGGCGCGAATTTTATTATACAAATTAGTGAGATATAACGCGTATGTTATGTCTAAATTTTCCTCGTTGAAGGTGTGAGCAGTGGGTTGCCTTGCAGGGGTTCCAAAAACCAGCTCATGTGGTGTGTAACCCGTTCCCTCATGTTGACTAGTGTTATAAGAGAACATTGCTAGTTCCAAATATTCGTCCCAGTTATTGTTAGTGTCGGTGTATTGTTTGAGGTATTCCATCAATACGTGGTGAGAGCGTTCAACAGAGCCGTTTGATTGCGGATAATACGCGGTGGTAATGTGAGTTTTGATACGAAATTTTCGCGCAATTTCCTTGTTTAGGCTACTGTTGAAATTAGTCCCTTGATCTGTTAATAATGCCCTGGGGGCGCCGAAACGTGTGATAAAATGTTTGATGAACGCGTTGCAAACGTCCATAGCTGAAGTTCGATTTAGAGGTACGGCAACCGAATATTTTGTAAGTAGGTCCTGGATTGTCAAAATGTAGGAATTCCCCTTTGGTGTGTTGGGAAGAGGACCCATGATGTCCATGGCGATTTTGTCGAATGCCTCTCTGGGCGTGTCGGTAATTAACATTGGCTGTTTGGTTTTTACTCTAACGAGTTTTTTGATTTGGCAATTTCGGCACGTTTGTATGTATTGTTGTATTTCAGACTTCATGTTTTCCCAGAAGTAAGTTTCCCGAATTCGTTTGTACGTTTTTGTTACGCCTTTGTGTCCACCTATGAGTGATGCGTGTTTCTCGTGTATAATCTCTGGTCGCTCTTCGGCCGTTGGTATTCTAATCAATTGTTTACAGATGGTTAATGACATATCTTCGTCCTGAAGTGTCCTGGTTAATAATGGTAGAAAATCGGTCCAAGGTACATTGCACAATTTTTCGGTTTTGGCTACCGATAGATTTGACAGTTGGAGTTCTCTGACGGCGTCACGTATTGATTCCATTCCGTCCTGGATCTCGCTAATGTCCAAATTTTCGTTTTTCCGATAAACAATTGGTAAGGATATTATAATCCTGCCACTTAATTTAGTAACTTTTACCCGATTAAAGGTGACGTCCGAGAAATTCGGCAATTTTCCTTGTTCGGCAAGGTCGACGGCTCCGTTATCCAAAGGTTCTCCCCGTTGAGAAATGAAGATTAGGCCAGGGTCCTTGCTCATCGTCAAGCGATCCCTAGTTATTTTTATTTGTAATTTTGCGCCCGTCCTAATGGCTTCGCATTCAGGATTTTGACTCTCAAATATTTGATCGTTTTCCTGATCGGTATTTTCTGTTTCATCCTCGTCGGATGCGTCGGAATCTGACTGATCTCCGAGTAACAAATTTTGGTTATCCCCTTCCGGGATTTGTTCCATAATGGTGCCTTCGTCGGTCTGCTCATTGTCAGCTTCTGAAGATGTACCTGGGTAAGAAATCGGGCGTGGATTCGTTTCCGTATAGTCATCGGTTTCCTCCAACACCGAAATTGGTTCACGTCGGTCGTCAATCTCGAAGGTATGAGCCCAATCCGTGTCACGCTCATTGTCGGGACTAGAGTCGGCGGATAGCTCGGGTGTTTCCAAGATCCTTGATCGTTTTTTGGGAGGACTAAACATCCTTTCGTCCTCAGATGATGTTGCGTCGCTGGGCTTGTGTTTGAATGCGAGGATTGTTTTTACTTTTTCGGGTGGATTTCGCGATAACGCGTCCGCATTCCCGTTTATCCGTCCTGGTTTGTAAATTATTTTATATTGGTAATTTGCTAGACTCAATCTCCAGTGTACCAATCTACTTGCGGGGTCCTTGACCGAGTTTAACCAAACGAGGGGTCGGTGATCGGTTACCAGTGTGAATTCCCGTCCGTAAACGTACGGTCGGAAGTAGTTTACTGCGTAAACGATGGCTAAAAGTTCCTTTTCTATTGTCGAGTAGTTGACTTCGTGTTTGTTTAAGGGAACCGTATGGTCTAGAAATTTGAAAAAATCGATTTTTTTTTTTTTCGATATGTCGAAAGTATAGTATCTCAAGGATATACTGTGAAATTTTCATGCAGAAATTCTCAATATTACAGCTTCTACAGCCCATAACGCAGGTAGAGAGCGGTCCGCGCGCTCCTAACGGGTCTAGCGCTAACCGGTAACCTAATCGGAGCACAGCAGCTGTCCCAATCCTTCTCCGAAAATATATACCTGTATATAGTACATACTATATACCTATATATACTTTTCCCTTCCCCGAAATATACCTATTGTCGAACATTTGTGAGGGAAACGGTCATTTCGCTTTCCCCTGACTTGATCAGTACAACGTTACGTTTTGACGAACCAACATCGAAAATTTTGAATTAAAATATCAGAAAATATGGATAGAAAGCAAGGCCGTAACTCTTCTAGACGACCATCTTCTGTAGGTCGCAAAAGATATTTCAAGGGCAATCGATTCACTATCGAAAATACTACTGATTTTACGAGCACGTCTGCGAAAAAATTAAAAGGCAATGAGGAATTGGAAGTAAACGTTAATCCTACTTTCAATTATTGCATCATCGAATTCAGCATGATATTTTTAACGTTGCAACAGTTGTTGAAGTGTAAAGATTGTAACGGTGCGGTCACTTTTAGCAAAAACGGACAACGTGGTCTAGGATTCAAACTCTCTGTGAAGTGTGAGTGTAAAGAAACTTTTATTTTGTCTTCGCCGTTAATTGATAAGGCATTTGAAATCAACCGTCGACTTGTTCTCGCCCTGAGAATGCTTGGAGTAGGATTTGAAGGCTTGAAAAATTTGTGCGGTCTCATGGATCTTGGACAAGGAATTTGTAAGAGTACATATTACGGCATCGTGGACAATATAAAAATTGCAGCTGAAGCCGTCGCGAAAATCGTTTTCCAAAGAGCATTGAAAGAAGAAGTCGAGTTGAATGTAAAAGCTGGGCGTCCCGCGGATGAACTTTCTGTGTCTGGTGATGGATCGTGGGCGAAACGTGGATTCTCATCGCTTCTCGGTATTGCCTCGTTAATAGGGAAATACAGTAATAAAATTTTAGATGTTGTCGTCAAATGCAGTATATGTCAAGCCTGCTCTCAATGGAAAGGCCAAGAGGATACGATTGAATATGAAGCGTGGTATCGAGAGCATGAAGATCACTGTGACGCAAATCATACCGGAAGTGCTGGCAAAATGGAGGTAGACGGCATCGTGGAAATGTTCAAGAGATCGGAAGAGTTGTACAACGTAAAATACGCGAACTATATCGGAGACGGCGACACGAAAACGTTCAAAGCCTTATTGGACACAAAGCCTTACGGGGATGATTTTTTAGTTTGCAAAAAAGAATGTGTTTTGCATGTTAAAAAACGTTTGTACAAACGTGCTGTTGATGCGAAAAAAAACATGCACAAATAAAGAAAGCAACAAAGAAATTGACAGAAAAAGAAGAGGGAAAAAAGACACAGCGGAAATCGATAAATAAAACACCGAAGCGTCAACAATTGACGAATAAATTATTGCAAGAGCTGTCAACTTATTACGGTCTAGCAATTAGACGTAATTCAGATTCGACTGAAGGGATGAGAAGTGAAATATGGGCAGCATATTATCACAAAATTTCAACAGATGAAAATCCGCAACACTCGTACTGTCCTCCAGGTTCCGAATCGTGGTGCAAGTGGCGTCAAAGTGAGGCTGCAGGTACTTTAGACACCTACGAGCACCCACCTGCTCTGTGCGATGAAGCACAAGAGATATTAAAACCAATTTATGAAGAATTGACAGCAGAGACTTTATTGGAAAGGTGTATTGGCAGTAATACGCAGAACAATAACGAAAGTTTCAATGCTTGCGTGTGGCACCTTGCGCCGAAACATCTGTTTGCCGGAAAAAAAATCATTGATATTGCCACTGACATTTCCGCTTGCATATTCAATGAAGGATTCGCATCCCTATTGAAAATAATGGAGACCATGGGCATAACAATCGGGCCACAAGCGGAGCAACTAGCGCAAAACCGAGACGAGCTGCGAGTATCGAGCGCCAACCGTAGGAGCACGGACAACTCCAAAGAGGCTCGGACAGCTCGAAGAAATGAAAGGAGTGAGGAAATCTTGAATTATGAACGTTCCGAAGGAATCCTATATGGTGCCGGAATCGCGGATTAACTGTAAGTATTCAAAATTTGCTCAATTTTTGAAAATATCTGTACCTCAAACTTTAAACTCATTTATCTCGAAACGACTTTTTTCGGCACCGCGCAGGTGAAAACAAAAAAACTATTCAACCGAATCACTTGAAATTTGGATATGTTGTTCACAACATGTATGGCTATCGTCGGGGCTGCAATCATAATTTTATTTAAATAATTTCTTATTGTTTATACTAAAAAACTAGTGAAAAAAACCCGATTTTACGAATTTTTTTTTCAAAAGCGCGCCATTTTGTCAATTTTTAATTTTTTCGATTTGTTCCAGCCCCGACCATAACTGCACTCTTTCTGATTAAGAATCTTCTTGAATTTTGTGTTTCAGATGAGTAGAAGTCTCGGATCGATCTTCACCGTCCGGGTCGGATTTTTCGAGAGGGTCGTCTTCAATGCCAATTGTATGATAATAAACACTGTTTTTAAAATTAAAAAAAAAATTTTTTGTATACTTAATAAAGGTAGTAATAAACCCGAAAAGTTAAAGCATCGATTTTTTAATTTTTTATGGCAAAAAAAAAATCGTGAAAATAGGTGAAATTTTCGTGCTCTAGACCATACGGTTCCCTTAATGTGCGCGATGTGTAGGCGACTGGTCGATCTTTCCCTATTTCGCCTTGACTTAATACGCCACCAACCGCCAAGCTGGATGCGTCCGCGGTGATGATAAATGGCTTTGTAAAGTCCGGGTATTGTAATATGGGTTCACGGCACAGGCATTCCTTCAAAGTTTGGAAGGCCTTCTCCTGTGAATCCGTCCACTTGAATGGTACTTCCTTTTTCTGGAGGTTTGTTATCGGTTTGGCGATGCTAGAAAAATTTTCAATAAACCGTCGATAATATCCGGCTAGTCCGAGGAACTGTTTTATTTTTTTCTGTGTTGTTGGTCGTGGATATTCACGTATGGACTCCAATTTTTTCGGATCCGGTTTTACTCCATTTTCACTGACGACATGCCCCAAGTAATTCACCTCATGGCGAAGAAATTCACATTTATCCGGCTGTAATTTGAGGTTTGCCATGCGCTAACGTGATGCCAATTTGTTGAATTTTTGTTCGTGTTCCGCGAGGGATTTGGCGTAGATTACGATGTCGTCGAGATAGACGAATAGCTCGATTCCCTGCAACCCTGTAAGAACACGATCCATTAGTCTCTGGAAAGTGGCCGGGGCGTTTTTAAGTCCAAACGGCATTCGATTGAACTGGTAGTGTCCAAAAGGAGTAGAGAAAGCGGTTTTGTGTTTGTCAACATTATGTACAGGTATTTGGTGAAATCCACTGGCTAAATCAAATACTGAAAAATATTTGGCATTACCGAGTTGATCCAAGATTTCGTTTATTTGCGGCAACGGATAAGCATCGCCGATTGTTTTTTCGTTTAAATTTCTGTAATCTATTACCATTCTCCAGCGAGGGTTACCCTGAGAGTCCGCCTTTTTTGGGACGATCCACAATGGTGAACTATATGGTGAGACCGATGGTTCGATCACATCGTCATCTATAGCTCGGATACCTATTTTGTGATCTCGTCCTTATGCAAAGGGGGAAATCGGTATTGACGGGTGAACACTGGTTGTTCGTCTGTTGTGGTAATTCGATGGGTGATGGCGTTGGTAAATCCCAATTTATCTCCTGGGATGTGGAATAAGTCCTTGTTTTCGCTGATAATTTTATTCACACTTCGACGTTCTTCGTCGTTCAAGTGTTCTAGACGGAGTAATTCGAAAATATTTTCCACCTGTGTGGTGAGCACTGTTTTTTCCGCAATGTTTTCCGTTTGTTCCAGGATTTTAAAACCGTCGTCTTCCGGTTCTTTTGATAGGGTATTAAATTCGAATAATTTTACGGTTGGTATTTTTATTTTGCAGTTTTCGTCCAATGTATTGTAAACTATTACACGAGCGATGCCGTCCTCAACTCGCACTAGGCATTCACCAAGGTAAATTTTAGGGTCGCTGCATTTTATACGCGGTAAGTATCCTTCATCCAATATCCAATTGTTTTCGACTCGCACGAACATCACTGTTTTTGAACGTTTCGGGAGAAAAACACACGATTTGTCGGCGAACGGTATGCCGATTTTACCCCAGCGAAACTCCTCCTTTTCCCAATCTAGCACGGCTTTGTTGCCCGAACAAAAGGCTGAGCCTATTAGTGCTGACTGATTGATAGGGAAGGCGTTGTCAACGACGAGAAATTCCGTGAGCGTACCTTTTAATTGAATTACGGTTGTTCCCATGGTGAGAACTGGTATTTCAGATATGCCCTTGAGGCGAAATATCCTTGAAGTGTCAATACTGGCGGATATGTTTAAGGCGTCCGCTTTCACGAGATTTGCCTCGGAACCTGAGTCGATCAAAAATTCGCAGATACCTGAAGTTTCAGGTGTGCTAATTTTAATTGTTGGCGCGTTTATGTAAGCGGTTAACCGGATGTTGATGGTTCGCACTCGATGAATTTGACGGAGTTCTTGTTTGCCTCGTTCTGCCCTTGCGCCGTCATCGGGGCACGAGGTACTCCGTTTTTTGAACGTTTTTCGTCGTTCTGTTTTTTGTAGCACATTGTTTCGGTATGACCTATTTTATTGCAATAGGTGCAGGTGGAATTACTGGCACCAGCTCGTGGTGCGTCACCGATTTTTAATGTTGTTGTCGCATCTGTTGTTTTGATCTGTGGCCTTTTTTCAGGAAAATGTTTCCAACACTGATCGGAAGGATGCGATTTGTTACAATGTACACACTGTATTTTATTATTTGCACCTGGTGAGTTTGACGAAACGACCTTGTTTACGTTGCTGTTGCGGGTATCTGGCACCCTGAACTGTATTTTATCACGTTCCAGTTCCTTTTCAACCTTAATGGCTTTTGCAAATGCCTCCTGGAGGCCATTATATCCTTCCACTTTTAAACGTAGGCGGAAGGTAGGTGGTAAACCCTCGACAAAACATTCCACGGCATCGTTTTCAAGGCTAGCACGTGCCCTGGACGTTAATTCTCCGTAAGTTTCGGATTCCAAATCGGTTATGGCTGCATGCAGATCCTTGATGAGGCTAACGTAATCGATTATGTGTTCGGATTTGTTTTTGGTGATATTCCCTAATTCACCTCGGAATTGATTCAGGGATTTTGATTGACCGAACAATGTTTTTAATTTTTCGATAAAGTTGGAAAATGTGAGGTACGTATCGTCCTCAAGTGCCGTCATGGCATGACCTCTCAGTTTGTTGCGCAGGAGCTGAGTAATTGTAGCCTCATGGGAGGCAGGAAATAAATCATGCGCACGTTTGCACGCCCTAACAAATCTAAGCACCGGGATATTGTACCCGTCGAATAATGGCACTGTTTCAAGAGCGTCTTTGTATTTGATTGTTGGTATTTGAGCACGATCACTAGTTTCGCGATTTTCCACGATGACCGATCGGTCCACTGAACCGCGATCACTGGGTGCAGTTTGACGAGATTGTAACACCTGAAGCTCGTGCCTCATGTTACCGAATACTGCGAGTATTGTTTCGAAAGTACGTTGCATACTTGATGCGAGATTTTGGTCCTCCATTGTAACATTATTAACCCTTTCAGCACGCTGGTTATCCAGTTGTTGGGCTTGCTCTTCGAGCATTTGTTGTTTTTCAGCTAATGCCGCTTCCTGTGCAGCAATGCGTTGTTTTTGTCGATTAACTTGCTCCATAATTGCCATTGCTTCGGCTTCACTGAGTCCTTTTCGACTTTCCATTTTTGGTTTTTACGTTGTAAAAAAAAAAAAAAAAATATGTTTTATTTTGCACGATAATTTGGCAGTATCCCACCGCTGTCACCAGAAAAATTTTTATTTCAAAATTTGTTTTTCGATTATCACGTTTTGCGTTACGTTATATCCTGTTACGTCGCAGGTCGAGGGACGAGAGAGATAACGGGTGAAACGCACGGATCAACACCCTTTGTTTGGCCAAGTGGGAGCTCAGCCGGGACAAGGATGCAAGGCCAAAATTAGCGCGCAAAATAATTGAGACAGTGAGTAACACCTTTTGAGGTAAAAAGAGATAAACGTTATTTATTTGGTAGCGAAACGAACGTTGAGACGTAGCGGGTCTTTACACGCTTGAATATATTTATTTTTGAAAGGTTACATATTCTACTTTGAAATTAACATATTTTATTTTGAATTTAATATATTTTATTTTATTTTTATATTATTATTTTCATTCATTTTCAGGGTCTGAAGAGAGGACCTCTACGGTGTCGACATCCGACTCGGACGTGTGCATAGGAGAAGCTCTTCCGCCGTCACCACCGAGTAGTGGGTTGGCCGGAAGGGAGCGACCGCGTTGACCGGGCGAGGAGGAGGGGGGTCGAGGTTGACCTTCCGGGCAGGGGTGTTATTCCCGCGAGGCTCGACCCGGACAATCCCCTCTGCGATGGCGGCTTCGCGCCTAAGTTTAAATTTTTGGCCGGCCCTCCTACGCGGCATCTATTTAAGAAAACAACCGTTCCCATACATTTCGTGTCACTGAGAAAATTTGTCCAAACAGGGAGATAAAGTCGTGCAGGAGTTTGCACTTCAACCAACCTTCCGTTCTTGATGGAACTTCTCGTTGACTTCCTCGCCCAGTGCAGGGTTACAGCACCGCTCACAAGAAATCGAAATGCACGGATGGCTGCCCTCTATAATAGTGTAAGATGAATTTAAAATAAAATGTTATTTTTCAAAAAAAAAAGAAAATATTTAAGCCTATCAGGAATTAATTCAACGTAAAAAAAGAAGGGGGAATACGGTGCAACGTTAGACACACAGGCACTCTCCCTATTGAGAGTGGTTGAATTTGTAATAAAAAGAAATAATAAATTTCTGGACAAATTTTGTTTGTTTGATTAAAAAATATTAATTCAACAATCAAAAAGGGGGACCAGTGCAGTGTTACATGCACCAGCACTCTCCTTGTTGCGAATGATTGAATTTTGGATATTATAGAAGGCAAATAAATTCTTGGACAAGTTTTTATTTATTTGATTAGAAAATATTAATTTAACATTCAAAAGGGGGGCCAGTGCAGAGATACATGCACCGGCACTCTCCTTATTGCGAATGGTTGAATTTTATATAGTATGAAAGACAAATAAGTTTTTGGACAAGTTTTTATTTATTTGATTAAAAATTTACTGGTTAACCATTCAAAAAGGGGACCAGTGCAGTGTTACATGCACCAGCACTCTGCTTGTTATGAATAGTTGACTTTTGTATGGTATAGAAGATAAATAAATTTTTGGACAAGTTTTTATTTATTTAGTTAAAAATGTATTGATTAGCTATTCAAAAGGGGGACCAGTGCAAAGTTACGTACACCAGTACTCTCCTTGTCAAGAATGATTGATTTATTTATAATTTTAATTTCCTCTAAATATTTTAATTGAATAAAAAAATTATGGGGATAATTTCACCATCCAAAAATGGGGACCAGTGCAAAGTTACATGCACCAGTACTCTCCTTGTCCAGGATGGTTGAATTATTTATAATTTTAATTTTCTGGAAAATATTGTAATTGAATAAAAATGTATAGGGATTAATTCACCATCAAAAAAGGGGGACCAGTGCAAAGTTACATGCACCAGTACTCTCCTCGTTCGGAATGGTTGAAATAATTGCAATAATGAAAATAAATAAATTTGCGAATAATTCGTTTAACATTTATTTGACTCGAAAAAACATTTTAAATTATCAGAAATTAATTCACCATTCAAAAAGGGGGACCAGTGCAAAGTTACATGCACCAGCACTCTCCTTGTCGAGAATGGATGAATTATTGCAAATATTAAAAATAATAATTAATTTATAAATGATTCGATTCACGGGGTCTTAACACAGGGCCCAGTGCAAGGTTACGTGCACTGGACTTCCTGCCAGTGCCAAAACAGTTTATTGTACACCGAAAACCCACGATAAAGCGAATACATCCGTTTTTGGAATTAGGTTTGTTCTACTGTAAACGAGGCCCAGTGCAAAGTTACGTGCACCGATACACTCGCCAATGTATGTGGCAGAGTTTCCACATACAACAGCAGATCGCACCCAATTTACCAATTTATTTGAATAATTTATTTTACTTTCAAATGCAATTTATTTTATTTTCAAATGCAATTTATTTTATTTTCAAATGCAATTTATTTTATTTTCAAATGCGATTTATTTTATTTTCAGAATTAATTCCTTTTTATTCGGGCTTCTAAACGACTTTTAATTTTCAGGTGGACTGTCCCGATGTTGATGCCCGGGGAAGGATTAAGGATAAGTATGATGTTAATTGATTTTTCCGCTTAAAGGATTTTAATACACCATTCCCTTTTTATTTTCAGGTAATGATTGCAGCACGCGATGATCCAGCAATATTTCCGGAACAAATACGAATTTTACCGGTATTATTACTTTAAGTTCAATAATAAAAATTTGAGCATGTGGGGGGTAGATTCGAAAGAAAGGCCTGTATCCTGCGTTTGTAATACAGTTAACAGGTCCTTCTGCAAGGAGGATGACCGCTGTCGTGCATGTAGATGCACCAAGAGCAGCCTCGCTCCAATGGGAGGAGAGTTAAACGGTCCTCTGTCGGAGGGAACACCGCTGTCGTGCACGTAGATGCACCAAGAGCAGGCTCGCCTGGTCTTTAGAGGATCGCTAACCCAGTTTAACAATTTCAAACCTTATTATTGTAACACAAAAAACAATATTGAAAATATAATAAAATGGTGGAATATGCCAATATGCGAGGGGATGAATCGAAAGAAAGTCCTGTATCCCGCGTTTGCAGTACGGTTAACAAGACCTTCCGCAAAGAGGATGACCGCTGTCGTGCACGTAGATGCACCAAGAGCAGGCTCGCCTGGTCTTTAGAAGGTCGTTCACTTAATTTCGCAAATTCACAATTCCACTGTATTTTATTATTTTAATTGAACGGGGTAATTAACACATTTGCCCCACAAAACTCTATATATTTCACGTTTCACAACTCGAAATGTATTTAAAGGAAATAAAGTGACACTTGGGAAGTACTTGTAGGATAAAGTAGAAGGATGTACCTTGTATTCTTCGCAGTTTTCGAAGTTTTGAATTATGGATATTGTAGGTTTTTTATTATATTTTAATAAAGGCTTTTATTCGCCGTACTATATATATGAAGACTCGGACTTGGCCCGTTTTGTAAGATAGTCGGTTTTACAGATCGCGCTGTTGGAGAGACCGGACAAGAACTGAGGATGCAGTGCCTCTGTCCCCGAATATATGGTTGAAACTTCGCGAGTGGGGACTGATGCTCGCGTCGGATTATGCTGACTGGTAGGGATGGTCAGAGGCGCGTGGCAATGTTGAACCCGTGGGGATGGCCAGCGGCTCGCGTATCGATCTCGATCCTCTGTCAGGATGTTTAGTCTGGACTTCAAGATGTATACTCTGAAGATATCTAACGCTTAGCTTTTGGTGACCGTTCGTTATCACGCGTTGTTAGCTGTCCTTTTCTTTCTCATGGGACAGATAGGAATAATCGGCGCGTGTGTCTGCACCTCTCTGTTCTTCTTACAGAATTATATGCTATGAGAAAAATTCTTTAAGTCCTCTCTGGGATCTTAAGAGTAATAAGAATAAGATTATTCGTACATACGCCTTTCGGCTTGTAGCCTGTTGCATGGCTTTACAATGTCTTATGGTATTATAAGAGAGTATATTTAGATATATAATGATATTGAGGGTCGATATATAATGGAATACTTGGCTTCGCAATGCCTTAGGGTGGTTTAAATATGTATTATATGGCTTGCGGTGCCTTAGGGTGGTTTAAATATGTATTGTATAGCATCGCAGTGCCTTTAGGGTGGTTATGATGTAGAAATATGGCTTTACAGTGCCGTAGGGTGATTATTATATAACAATATGGTGCTTAGGTGCTCAAAAAATGTTTTAGCTTGCCTAAGATTATTTTAGGGAGGCTCCTGGTGTCCCGGGGGGCCTTTACAACGTTAAAATCAAAAATTGTTATTTATCTCGGTTATCGTTAACAATATCGGGAATGTTGCAAACCATAACGTCTCAACTTTTTATGCCCTTTCGTTAGACAGGTCACACTATGGGGCTATCCCAATTATTAACGAAGTATAATCAAACAATGTAAAATTTTAAAGAAATCTGGAAAGCTGATATCTCGCTTGTTTGCAGAGCTACAGAAAAAAGTTATGAACCTTTTCGACTATGTTTTTTACGCTGGATTTTTAGGTAATTTTTGCATTGTTATTAACAATGTTTTGTTGTAAATTTACGGGGAATTATGCTTTTTACCGATATTTTTTGATAGTAATAATACATGCTTGAGAAATCAAGCCATTTTGAATGCTTAGGGGGTCCCTCAGTCCTTAGGGTGTTGGGAATAATTATTTGAAAAAATAAAAATAAGTAATAAAAAAAAAAAAATCATGGAGCTCAGACTGAGTTATAAGTATGTATAGGTGGAGTGCACAGGACGTAACAGTATGATGCCCTTAGACAGCTAAAAACGCGATAAACAGCTCGGAGCTGTGTAAAACTTTTTGATTCCTTAGGGATTGCGGTTCTTCCTGAGGGATTCAATCATTTTTTCCGGGTTCTGGTAGGTTTCACTGCGAAAAGCATGTTATTTTTCACCCCCACTCCCGATGCTGTCATCAAAAAAATGTATGATCAGGGGATCATACATTTTTTGTGAAAAACTTTTCGATTTCTTATGTTTTTTCGATTCCTTAGGGATGATAGTATGAAACTCTTCGATTCCTTAGGGATTGCGATTCTTCCTCAGGGATTCAATCATTTTTCCCGGTTTCTGGAAGGTTTCACTGTACAAAGCATGTCATTTTTTACCCCCACTCCCGATGCTATTATCAAAAAAATGTATGATGCCCTCAAACAGCTAAAAACAGGATAAACAGCTCGGAGCTGTGTGAAACTTTTCGATTCCTGAGGGATTGCGGTTCTTCCTCAGGGATTCAATCATTCTTCCCGGTTTCTGGAAGGTTTCACTGTAAAAAGCATGGCATTTTCACCACCGCTCCCGATGCTGTCATCAAAAAAATGCATGGTCCCCTTAAACAGCTAAAAACAGAATAAACAGCTCGGAGCTGTGTCAAACTTTTTGATTCCTTAGGGATTGCGGTTTTTCCTCAGGGATTCAATCATCTTTCCCGGTTTTTGGTAGGTTTCACTGTAAAAAGCATGTCATTTTTCGACCCCACTCCCGATGCTGTCATCAAAATGTATTATCCCGTTCAACAGCTAAAAACGGGACAATTAGCTCCGAGCTGTGTCAAACTCTTCCATTCCTCAGGGCTTGCGGTTATTCTTCTGGGGGGTAATCATTTTTCCCGGTTTCTGGTAGGTTTCACTGTGAAAAACATGTCTTTCTCACCCCCACTCCCGATGCTGTCATCAGATTGTATGATCCCATTAAACAGCTAAAAACGGGATAAACAGCTCGGAGCTGTGTCAAACTTTTTGATTCCTTAGGGATTGCGGTTCTCCCTCAGGGATGCAACCATTTTTCCCGGTTTCTGGAAGGTTTTACTGTAAAAAACACGTCATTTTTCACCTCCACTCCCGATGCTATCATCAAGAAAATGTATGAGACCCTTAAACAGCTAAAAACGGGATCAACAGCTCGGAGATGTGTGAAACTTTTCTATTCCTTAGAGATTGCAGGTTCTTCCTCAGGGATTCAATAATTTTTCCCGGTTTCTGGAACGTTTCACAGCATGTCATTTCTCACCCCGACTCCCGATGCTGTAATCAGAATGTATGATCATCTCTTAAACAGCTAAAAACGGGACAAACAGTTCGAGCTGTGTAAGACTTTTTGATTCCTAATGACTTTTCGATTCCTTAGGGATTGCGGTTTTTCCTCAGGGATTCAATCATTTTTCCCGGTTTCTGGAAGGTTTCACTGTACACAACGTGTCATTTCGCACCCCCACTCCCGATGCTGTCATCAGAATGTATGATCCCCTTAAACAGCTGAAAACGGGACAAACAGTTCGAACTGTGTAAAACTCTTCCATTCCTCACGGCTTGCGGTTATTCTTCAGGGATGTAATCATTTTTCCCGGTATCTGGAAGGGTTAACTGTAAAGAGGATGTCTTTTTTCATCAAAATGTATTATCCCCTTAAACAGCTAAAAACGGGATAAACAGCTCGGAGCTGAGTAAAACTTTTCGATTCCTCAAGGATTACGATTCATCCTCAGGGATTCAATCATTTTTCCCGGTTTCTGGAAGGTTTCACTGTACAAAGCATGTCATTTCTCACCCCCACTCCCGATGCTGTTATCAGAATAAATGATCCTCTTAAACAGCTAGAAACGGGACAAACAGTTCGAAATTGTGTAAGACTTTTCGATTCATTAAAACTGCGATTCCTTAGAGATTGCGGGTTCTTCCTCAGGGATTCAATCATTTTCCCGGTTTCTGGAACGTTTCACTGTACAAAGCATGTCATTTCTCACCCCGACTCCCGATGCTGTAATCAGAATGTATGATCATCTCTTAAACAGCTAAAAACGGGACAAACAGTTCGAGCTGTGTAAGACTTTTCGATTCCTTATGACTTTTCGATTCCTTAGGGATTGCGGTTTTTCCCAGGGATTCAATCATTTTTCCCGGTTTCTGGTGTGGTTTCACGGTGGAAAACATGTGACTTTTCGTTATCACTCCCGATGCGGTAACTGACACGTCTGATCCCCTTATACATAAAAAAAAACGGGAAAAGAAGTTCGAAGCTCCATGAAATTCCTTGATTCCCTAGCGCTTGCGATTATAACTCAGGGATTCAACCGATTTTCCCGGTTTCTGGAAGGTTTCACTGTAATAAGCATGACATATTCCCCACCGCTCCCGATGCTGTCATCAAAAAAATGTATGATCCCCTCAAACAGCTGAAAACAAGATAAACGGCTCTGAGCTGTGTAAAACTTTTCGATTCCTTAGGGATTGCGGTTCTTCCTCAGGGATTCAATCATTTTTCCCGGTTTCTGGTAGGTTTCACTGTGAAAAGCATGTTATTTTTCACCCCCACTCCCAATGCTGTCATCAATAAAATGTATGATCCCTTCAAACAGCTAAAAACGGGAAAAACAGTTCGAAGCTTCATGAAATTCCTTGACTCCTTAGCGCTTGCGATTAATCCTCAGGGATGCAATCAATTTTCCCGGTTTCTGGAAGGTTTCACTGTACAAAGCATGTCATTTCTCACCCCCACTCCCGATGCTGTCATCAAAAAAATGTATGATCCCCTCAACCAGCTAAAAACAGGATAAACGGCTCTGAGCTGTGTAAAACTTTTCGATTCTTCAGGGATTGCGGTTCTTCCTCAGGGATTCAATCATTCTTCCCGGTTTCTGGGAGGTTTTACTGTAAAAAGCATGTCATTTTTACCACCACTCCCGATGCTATTATCAAAAAAATGTATGATGCCCTTAAACAGCTAAAAACGGGATAAACAGCTCGGAGCTGTGTGAAACTTTTCGATTCCCTAGGGATTGCGGTTCTTCCTCAGGGATTCAATCATTTTCCCCGGTTTCTGGTAGGTTTCACTGTAAAAAGCATGTCATTTTTCGACGACACTCCCGATGCTGTCATCAAAATGTATTATCCCGTTAAACAGCTAAAAACTCGACAATTAGCTCCGAGCTGTGTAAAACTCTTCTATTCCTCAGGGCTTGCGGTTATTCTTCAGGGATGTAATCATTTTTCCCGGTTTCTGGTGGGTTTCACTGTGAAAAACATGTCTTTCCCACCCCCACTCCCGATGCTGTCATCAAAATGTATTATCCCGTTAAACAGCTGAAAACGGGACAAACAGCTCCGAGCTGTATGAAACTCTTCGATTTCTCTGGGAATGCAGTTATTCCTCTTGGATTCTATCTTTTTTCCCGGTTTCTGGGGGGTTTCACAGTGATAAACATGTGACTTTTCGTTCCCACTCCCGATGCGGTAACTGAGACGGCTGATCCCTTATACAGCCAAAAAACGGGGAAAATTGTCCGAAGCTCCATGAAATTCCTTGACTCCCTAGCGCTTGCGATTATTCCTCGGGAATTTAATCATTTTTCCCGGTTTCCGATAGGTTTTGTTACGTCCTGAGCACTCCACCTATACTAACAACATATACATACTAATAGCTCAGCACGAGCTCTAAAAATTTTTTTTACTTATTTTTATTTTTTTTAAATAATTATTTCTAACCACCCTAAGGTCTGAGGGACCCCCTAAGTATTCAAAATCGCTTGATTTCTCAAGCGTGTATTATTACTATCAAAAAATATCGGTAAAAAGCATAATTTCCCGTAAACTTACAACATAACATTGTTAATAACAATGCTACAGGTTTGCAAAAAATATCAAAAAATCTAGCATCAAAAACCAAGTCGAAAAGGTTCCTAACTTTTTTCTGTAGCTCTGCAAACAAGCGAGATATCAGCTTTCCAGATTTCTTCAAAATTTTACTTTGTTTGATTACACTTCGTTAATAATTGGGATAGCCCCATAGTGTGACCTGTCTAACGAAAGGGCTTAAAAAGTTGAGACGTTATGGTTTGCAACATTCCCGATATTGTTAACGATAACCGAGATAAATAACAATTTTTGATTTTAACGTTGTAAAGGCCTTCCGGGACACCAGGGGCCTCTCTAAAATAATCTCCGACCTGTAAAAACATTTTTTTTAGCATCTAGGCATCATATTATTACATAATAATCGCCCTAATGGCATTACGAGCCATATAAAAATAATAATAATCACCCTAAAGGCACTGCGATGCCATACATTACATTTTAACCACCCTAAGGCATTGCGAGCCATATAATACATAATAATAATCACCCTAAAGGCACTGCGATGCCAAATATTACATCATAACCACCCTAAAGGCACTGTGATGCTATACAATACATATATAACCACCCTAAATATCATTTTATATCTATATATACTCTCTTATAGTACCATAAGACATTGTAAAGCCATGCAACAGGCTACAAGCCGAAAGGCGTATGTACAAATGATTTTATTCTTTTTATTCTTTTAATTCTTAAGACCCCAGAGAGGACTTAAAGAAATTTTCTCTTAGCATATAACTCTGTAAGAAGAACAGAGAGGTGCAGACACACGCGCCGATTATTCCTATCTGTCCCATAAGAAAGAAAAGGACAGCTAGTAACGCTTGATAACGGACGGTCACCAAAAACTAAGCGTTAGATATCTCCAGAATATACATCCTGAAGTCCAGACTAAACATCCTGACAGTGGACCGAGATTGAAACGCGAGCCGCTGGCCATCCTCACGTAGCCACGCGCCTCCGATCATCCCTACCAGTCAGCATAATCCGACGCGAGCATCAGTCCCCACTCGCGAAGTTTCAACCATATAATCGGGGACAGAGGCATCGAATCTTCAGTTCTTGTCCGGTCTCTCCAACAGCGCGATCTGTAAAACCGACTATCTTACAAAACGGGCCAAGTCCCAGTCTTCATAT
Organism: Heteropelma amictum; assembly: GCA_959613375.1. Lineage (NCBI taxonomy): Eukaryota > Metazoa > Arthropoda > Insecta > Hymenoptera > Ichneumonidae > Heteropelma > Heteropelma amictum. The sequence goes on from OY390722.1 coordinate 13,712,315, forward strand.
ATTATAGTACGGCGAATAAAAGCCTTTATCAAAATATAATAAAAAAATCTACACTATCCATAAATCAAAACTTCGAAAACTGCGAAGAATACAAGGTACATCCTACTACTTTATCCTACAAGTACTTCCCAAGTGTCACTTTATTTCCTTTAAATACATTTCGAATTGCGAAACGTGAAATATATAGAGTTTTGTGGGGCAAATGTGTTAATTACCCCGTTCAATTAAAATAATAAAATACAGTGGAATTGTGAATTTGCGAAATTAAGTGAGCGACCTTCTAAAGACCAGGCGAGCCTGCTCTTGGTGCATCTACGTGCACGACAGCGGTGTTCCCTCCGACAGAAGGGCGTGTAACTTTCCTCCCATAAGAGCGAGGCTGCTCTTGGTGCATCTACGTGCACGACAGCGGTCATCCTCTTTGCGGAAGGTCTTGTTAACCGTACTGCAAACGCGGGATACAGGACTTTCTTTCGAATCATCCCCTCGCATATTCGCATATTCCACCATTTTATTATATTTTAAATATTGTGTTTTTTGTGTTACAATAATAAGGTTTGAAATTGTGAAACTGTGTTAGCGATCCTCTAAAGACCAGGTGAGCCTGCTCTTGGTGCATCTACGTGCACGACAGCGGTGTTCCCTCCGACAGAGGACCGTTTAACTCTCCTCCCATTGGAGCGAGGCTGCTCTTGGTGCATCTACGTGCACGACAGCGGTCATCCTCCTTGCAGAAGGACCTGTTAACTGTATTACAAACGCAGGATACAGGCCTTTCTTTCGAATCTTCCTCTCACATGCTCAAATTTTATTATTGAACTTAAAATAATAATACCGGTAAAATTCGTATTTGATCCGGAAATATTCCTGGATCATCGCGTGCTGCAATCATTACCTGAAAATAAAAAGGGAATGGTGTATTAAAATCCTTTAAGAGGAAAAATCAATTAACATCATACTCATCCTTAATCCTTCCCCGGGCATCGACATCGGGACAGTCCACCTGAAAATGAAAAGTCGTTTAGAAGCCTGAATAAAAAGGGAATTGATTCTGAAAATAAAATAAAATAAAATAAAATAAAATAAAATAAAATAAAATAAAGTACATAAATTGCATTTGAAAATAAAATAAATTGCATTTAAAAATAAAATAAATTGCATTTAAAAGTAAAGTAAATTATTTGAATAAATTGGTAAATTGGGTGCGATCCGTTGTTGTATAGGGAAACTCTGCCTTATACATTGGCGAGTGTATCGGTGCACGTAACATTGCACTGGGCCTCGCTTACAACGGAACAAACCTAATTCCAAAAAACGGATGTATTCGCTTTATCGTGGGTTTTCGGTGTACAATAAATTGTTTTGGCACTGGCAGGAAGTCTGGTGCACGTAACTTTGCACTGGGCCCTGTGTTAAGACCCCGTGAATCGAATCATTCCTAAATTAATTATTATTTGTGATATTTGCAATAATTCATCCATTCTCGGCAAGGAGAGTGCTGGTGCATGTAACTTTGCACTGGTCTCCCTTTTTTGAATGGTGAATTAATTTCTGATAACTTAAAAATATTATTTTTTTTTTCTAGTTAAATAAATATTAAACGAATTACTCGCAAATTTATTTATTTTCATAATTGCAAATAATTCAACCATTCTGGACAAGGAGAGTACTGGTGCATGTAACTTTGCACTGGTCCCCCTTTTTGAATGGTAAATTTATCCCCATAAATATTTTATCCAATCAAAATATTTAGCGGAAATTAAAAATATAAATAAATTAACCATTCTGGACAAGGAGAGTACTGGTGCATGTAACTTTGCACTGGTCCCCCTTTTTGAATGGTAAATTTTATCCCCATAAATATTTTATCCAATCAAAATATTGAGCGGAAATTAAAAATATAAATAAATTAATCATTCTTGACAAGGAGAGTACTGGTGCACGTAACTCTGCACTGGTCCCCCTTTTGAATGATTCATCAGTCAATTTTTAAATCAAATAAATAAAAACTTGTCCAAATTTATTTATTTTCTATACCATACAAAATTCAACCATTCGCAGTAAGGAGCGTGCTGGTGCATGTAACACTGCACTGGCCCCCCCCTTTTTGAATGTTGAATTAATAATTTTTAATCAAATAAATAAAACTTGTCCAAATTTATTTATTTTCTATAAATTCAATCATTCACAACAAGGAGCGTGCTGGTGCATGTAACACTGCACTGGTCCCCCTTTCGAATGTTGAATTAAATATTTTTATCAAATAAATAAAATTTGTCCAGAAATTTATTATTTCTTTTCTTTCATTTTTATTACAAATTTAACCACTCTCAATAGGGAGAGTGCTGGTGTGCCTAACGTCGCATCGTTATTCCCCTTTCTCTTTTCATGGTGAATTAATTCCTAATAATCTTAAATATTTTTTTTGAGAAAAATAAAATTTTATTTTAAATTCGTGTTACCCTATTATAGAGGGCAGCCGACCGTCCATTTCGGAACCCAGTTAGCGGTGCTATAATCCTGCACTGGGCAGGGAGTCCACCGGAGGTTTCCATCAAGGACAGAGGGTTGGTTGATGTGCATCCATTTCCTGCACGACTTTATCTCGCTGGTTGAGGAAATTTTCTCATTGACACGAAATGTATGGGACCGGTTGTTTTCTTAAATAGATGCCGCGAAGGAGGGCCGGCCAAAAGTTTAAACTAAGGCGCGAAGCCGCCATTGCTGAGGGGATTGTCCGGGTCGAGCCGCGCGGGAATAACACCCCCTCCCGGAAGGTCAACCTCGACCCCCCTCCTCCTCGCCCGGTTAACGCGGTCACTCCCTTCCGGCCAACCCACTACTCGGTGGTAACGGCGGAGGAGCTTCAACCTCAACCCCCGCCTGCACCATCAACATCGTCCGCGGATCAACAACCGCCGTACCGTCGCCCCATCCCGACCCCTCAGGAAATTCCACCTGAGCTACGCGGTGTCCCGCTTCCGACGTTATACATACCTTCCCCTATGAACACGTCCGATTCTGACGCCGAAACCGTAGAGGTCCTCTCTTCAGACCCTGAAAATGAATGAAAAATAATATTAAAATAACATAAAATATATTAAATTTAACATAAAATATATCAAATTTAAAATAAGATATATTAAATTCAAAAATTATATTAAATTCAAAATATATTAAATTCAAATAAGAATTGTCAATTTGAAGGCAAAATATGTAACCTTATAAAATAAATATATTCAAGCGTGTAAAGACCCGCTACGTCTCAACGTTCGTTCGCTACCAAATAAATAACGTTAATTTCTTTTTACCTCAAAAGGGTTTTACTCACTGTCTTAATTATTTTGCGCGCTAATTTTGGCCTTGCATCCTTGTCCCGGCTGAGCTCCCACTTGGCCAAACAAAGGGTGTTGATCCGTGCGTTTCACCCGTTATCCCGCTCGTCCCTCGACCTGCGACGTAACAGGATATAACGTAACGCAAAACGGATTATAATATAAATAAAAATTTTTTCTGGTGGCAGCGGTGGGATACTGCCAAATTATCGTGCAAAACAAACATATTTTTTTTTATTATTTATTTTTTTTTTTTTTTTTTTTTTTTTACAACGTAAAAACCAAAAATGGAAAGTCGAAAAGGACTCAGTGAAGCCGAAGCTATGGCAATTATGGAGCAAGTTAATCGACAAAAACAACGCATTGCTGCACAGGAAGCGGCATTAGCTGAAAAACAACAAATGCTTGAGGAGCAAGCTCAACAACTGGATAACCAGCGTGCCGAAAGGGATAATAATGTTCCAATGGAGGACCAAAATCTCGCATCAAGTATGCAACGTACTTTTGAAACAATACTTGCAGAATTCGGTAACATGAGGCACGAGCTTCAGGTGTTACAATCTCGTCAAACTGCACCCAGTGATCGCGGTTCAGTGGACCGATCGGTCATCGTGGAAAATCGCGAAACCAGTGATCGTGCTCAAATACCGACAATCAAATACAAAGACGCTCTTGAAACAGTGCCATTATTCGACGGGTACAATATCCCGGTGCTTAGATTCGTTAGGGCGTGCAAACGTGCGCGTGATTTATTTCCTGCCTCCCATGAGGCTACAATTACTCAGCTCCTGCGCAACAAACTGAGAGGTCATGCCATGACGGCACTTGAGGACGATACGTACCTCACATTTTCCAGCTTTATCGAAAAATTAAAAACATTGTTCGGTCAATCAAAATCCCTGAATCAATACCGAGGTGAATTAGGGAATATCACCAAAAACAAATCCGAACACATAATCGATTACATTAGCCGCATCAAGGATCTGCATGCAGCCATAACCGAATTGGAATCCGAAACCTACGGTGAATTAACATCCAGGGCACGTGCTAGCCTTGAAAACGATGCCGTGGAATGTTTTGTTGAGGGTTTACCACCTACCTTCCGCCTACGTTTAAAAGTGGAAGGATATAATGGCCTCCAGGAGGCATTTGCAAAAGCCATTAAGGTAGAAAAGGAACTGGAACGTGATAAAATACAGTTCAGGGTGCCAGATACCCGCAACAGCAACGTAAACAAGGTCGTTTCGTCAAACTCACCAGGTGCAAATAATAAAATACAGTGTGTACATTGTAACAAATCGCATCCTTCCGATCAGTGTTGGAAACATTTTCCTGAAAAAAGGCCACAGATCAAAACAACAGATGTGACCACAACATTAAAAATCGGTGACGCACCTCGAGCTGGTGCCAGTAATTCCACCTGCACCTATTGCAATAAAATAGGTCATACCGAAACAATGTGTTACAAAAAACAGAACGACGAAAAACGTTCAAAAAACGGAGTACCTCGTGCCCCGATGACGGCGCAAGGGCAGAACGAGGCAAACAAGAACTCCGTCAAATTCATCGAGTGCGAACCATCAACATCCGGTTAACCGCTTACACAAACGCGCCAACAATTAAAATTAGCACACCTGAAACTTCAGGTATCTGTGAATTTTTGATTGACTCAGGTTCCGAGGCAAATCTCGTGAAAGCGGACGCCTTAAACTTGTCCGCCAGTATTGACACTTCAAGGATATTCCGCCTCAAGGGCATATCTGAAGTACCGGTTCTCACCATGGGAACAACCGTTATTAAATTAAAAGGTACGCTCACGGAATTTCTCGTCGTTGACAACGCTTTCCCTATCAATCAGTCAGCACTAATAGGCTCAGCCTTTTGTTCGGGCAACAAAGCCGTGCTAGATTGGGAAAAAGAGGAATTTCGTTGGGGCAACGTCGGCATACCGTTCGCTGACAAATCGTGTGTTTTTCTCCCGAAACGTTCAAAAACAGTGATGTTCGTGCGAGTTGAAAACAATTGGATATTGGACGAAGGTTACTTACCGCGTATAAAATGCAGCGACCCTAAAATTTACCTTGGTGAATGCCTAGTGCGAGTTGAGGACGGCATCGCTCGTGTAATAGTATACAATACATTGGACGAAAACTGCAAAATAAAAATACCAACCGTAAAATTATTCGAATTTAATACCCTATCAAAAGAACCGGAAGACGACGGTTTTGAAATTCTGCAACAAACGGAAAACATTGCGGAAAAAACAGTGCTCACCACCCAGGTGGAAAATATTTTCGAATTACTCCGTTTAGAACACTTGAACGACGAAGAACGTCGAAGTGTGAATAAAATTATCAGCGAAAACAAGGACTTATTCCACATCCCAGGAGATAAATTGGGATTTACCAACGCCATCACCCATCGAATTACCACAACAGACGAACAACCAGTGTTCACCCGTCAATACCGATTTCCCCCTTTGCATAAGGACGAGATCACAAAACAGGTATCCGAGCTAATAGATGGCGATGTGATCGAACCATCGGTCTCACCATATAGTTCACCATTGTGGATCGTCCCAAAAAAGGCGGACTCTCAGGGTAACCCTCGCTGGAGAATGGTAATAGATTACAGAAATTTAAACGAAAAAACAATCGGAGATGCTTATCCGTTGCCGCAAATAAACGAAATCTTGGATCAACTCGGTAATGCCAAATATTTTTCAGTATTTGATTTAGCCAGTGGATTTCACCAAATACCTGTACATAATGTTGACAAACACAAAACCGCTTTCTCTACTCCTTTTGGACACTACCAGTTCAATCGAATGCCGTTTGGACTTAAAAACGCCCCGGCAACTTTCCAGAGACTAATGGATCGTGTTCTTACAGGGTTGCAGGGAATCGAGCTATTCGTCTATCTCGACGACATCGTAATCTACGCCAAATCCCTCGCGGAACACGAACAAAAATTCAACAAATTGGCATCACGTTTGCGCATGGCAAACCTCAAATTACAGCCGGATAAATGTGAATTTCTTCGCCATGAGGTGAATTACTTGGGGCATGTCGTCAGTGAAAATGGAGTAAAACCGGACCCGAAAAAATTGGAGTCCATACGTGAATATCCACGGCCAACAACACAGAAAAAAATAAAACAGTTCCTCGGACTAGCCGGATATTATCGACGGTTTATTGAAAATTTTTCTGGCATCGCCAAACCGATAACAAACCTCCTGAAAAAGGAAGTACCATTCAAGTGGACGGATTTACAGGAGAAGGCCTTCCAAACTTTGAAGGAATGCCTGTGCCGTGAACCCATATTACAATACCCGGACTTTACAAAGCCATTTATTATCACCGCGGACGCATCCAGCCTGGCGGTTGGTGGCGTATTAAGTCAAGGCGAAATAGGGAAAGATCGTCCAGTCGCCTACACATCACGTACATTAAACAAACACGAAGTCAACTACTCAACAATAGAAAAGGAACTTTTAGCCATCGTTTACGCAGTAAATTACTTCCGACCGTACATTTACGGACGGGAATTCACACTGGTAACCGATCACCGACCCCTCGTTTGGTTAAACTCGGTCAAGGACCCTGCAAGTAGATTGGTACACTGGAGATTGAGTCTAGCAAATTACCAATATAAAATAATTTATAAACCAGGACGGATAAACGGGAATGCGGACGCGTTATCGCGAAACCCACCCGAAAAAGTAAAAACAATCCTCGCATTTAAACACAAGCCCAGCGACGCAACATCATCTGAGGACGAAAGGATGTTTAGTCCTCCCAAAAAACGATCAAGGATCTTGGAACCACCCGAGTTATCAGCCGACTCTAGTCCCGACAATGAGCGTGACACGGATTGGGCTGAAACCTTCGAGATTGACGATCGACGTGAACAAATTTCGGTGTTGGAGGAAACCGATGACTATACGGAAACGAATCCACGCCCAATTTCTTACCCAGGTACATCTTCAGAAGCTGACAATGAGCAGACCGACGAAGGCACCATTGTGGAACAAATCCCGGAAGGGGATAACCAAAATTTGTTACTCGGAGATCAGTCAGATTCCGACGCATCCGACGAGGATGAAACAGAAAATACCGATCAGGAAAACGATCAAATATTTGATAGCCAAAATCCTGAATGCGAAGCCATTAGGACGGGCGCAAAATTACAAATAAAAATAACTAGGGATCGCTTGACGATGAGCAAGGACCCTGGCCTAATCTTCATTTCTCAACGGGGAGAACCTGTCGATAGTGGAGCCGTCGACCTTGCCGAACAAGGAAAATTGCCGAATTTCTCGGACGTCACCTTTAATCGAGTAAAAGTTACTAAATTAAGTGGCAGGATTATAATATCCTTACCAATTGTTTACCGGAAAAACGAAAATTTGGACATTAGCGAGATCCAGGACGGAATGGAATCAATACGTGACGCCGTCAGAGAACTCCAACTGTCAAAATTATCGGTAGCCAAAACCGAAAAACTGTGTAACGTACCTTGGACCGATTTTTTACCATTCTTAACCAGGACACTTCAGGACGAAGATATGTCATTAACCATCTGTAAACAATTAATTAGAATACCAACGGCCGAAGAGCGACCAGAAATTATACACGAGAAACACGCATCACTCGTAGGTGGACACAAAGGTGTAACAAAAACGTACAAACGAATTCGCGAAAATTACTTCTGGGAAAACATGAAGTCTGAAATACAACAATATATACAAACGTGCCGAAATTGCCAAATCAAAAAACTCGTTAGAGTAAAAACCAAACAGCCAATGCTAATTACCGACACGCCCAGAGAGGCATTCGACAAAATCGCCATGGACATCATGGGTCCTCTTCCCACCACACCAAAGGGAAATTCCTACATTTTGACAATTCAGGACCTACTTACAAAATATTCGGTTGCCGTACCTCTAAATCGAACTTCAGCTATGGACGTTTGCAACGCGTTCATCAAACATTTTATCACACGTTTCGGCGCCCCCAGGGCATTATTAACAGATCAAGGGACTAATTTCAACAGTAGCCTAAACAAGGAAATTGCGCGAAAATTTCGTATCAAAACTCACATTACCACTGCGTATTATCCACAATCGAACGGCTCTGTTGAACGCTCTCACCACGTATTAATGGAATACCTTAAACAATACACCGACACTAACAACAACTGGGATGAATATTTGGAACTAGCAATATTCTCTTATAATACTAGTCAGCATGAGGGTACGGGTTACACACCACACGAGCTGGTTTTTGGAACCCCTGCAAGGCAGCCCACTGCTCACACCTTCAACGAGGAAAATTTAGATATAACATACACATTATATCTCACTAATTTGTATAATAAAATTCGCGACATTCAGGAATTAGCCGCACTCAAACTCATTCAATCAAAAAACAAATCGAAGGAATATTACGACAAACGAATTAACCCGCAGACCTTCAAGGTCGGGGACCGTGTCTTATTACTTCTCGAGCCCTCAAAGGGAAAATTAGGGGATCAATATTCCGATCCATGTGAAATAATCGAAATTCTTTCCAAGGGAAATGTAAAAATAAATTACAAAGGGAAACCAAAATTAGTTCATGCGAATAAGTTACGTGGAACAAAACTTTAAAATTATTTTATTTTATCATTTGCAGAAAAACATGGGACCACTGTGGGCCTCTTTCCTCTTCATCGGGCAAACGCTTGCCTTATTGGGTTACGATTGCGGAGGGCAATCTTTCAATGTTACAACATTCGCTTTGAACCAAATTGGAACATGTCAACTACCTACCGAGGAACCTACACCCGTCAGCACCCGCATACAATTACTGCAAATAGCGGACTACACCACGACGGAAATTACCCAATGCAAGGTCGAAGTAGATCGGACCATTTACTATTGCGGAATGCATTCCCATAATTCGATTGTGCACAATGGAAGGCAAGCCTACCTCGTTGAGCTGGACATCCGAGCTTGCACCAGACTTCAGGAGACTGGGATTCTACCGTTGAGCGCATCATCACAAATAATCGGCATAAAACAAAATTCCACCTCGACGCGAGGAATTACTCTCGCAGGTTCTATAACTAACGAAGGACGCTGCGTTGGTACACAATATTCGGACCCTTTTGGGAATTGGGACAACGTGATCGTCCAAGCCACAGTCAAAATAACTATATCCAATTACATGGGAGATATAAACCTCAAGGCGGGACAAATTATACTCCGCTCAGGTACGCATTGTACGCTTGCGGAAGGTTCATGCACCGACATCGAAGGCAACACTGCCCATTGGAAAACCGAGCCAACGGACTCGTGTATGTTTGATCGTTATGACATCCTCTACGAAGGGATAGCTACTAAATTAATCGACAAAAGTAGCAGTTCAACAAACCCCAATGTTTACACATTAACAACACAAGAAACAACATTTGCCTTGGCAACAAGGGCCGAATCACATATCTGTGGCTACACGCTAATTAAAACAGAACACCCGAAAATATTCATTCTCGAGACTCAACAAGGACAATCTTTCGCGGCAAAACGAAGGGTATCCGTCAATAACCTCGATATATTTTCTTACATGAACTCAAAATTCATCTATGTGGAAAAACATCTACGGACGCAAATGAACAACCTTTATCTGGACGTCCTGAAACAAAGGTGCGATCTGGAAAGGCAAGTCCTGCAAAACGCTTTAACCACAGCAACAATATTACCAGAACAATTCGCCAGAGCGGTAATGAAAACTCCAGGTTACATGGCAGTAATCGCCGGTGAAGTGGCACATGTTATCAAATGTATTCCTGTGGAGTGTGCACTACGACGCGTCGCGGAATGCTACAGCGAATTGCCAGTTTCGTACAAAAATACATCGTTTTTTCTGACTCCTAACACACGGACACTTATTAAAAGCGGAACGCAAATCGAATGCAACCTACTGCTTCCTTCACAATATTTAATTGAAGGAACCTGGTACAGGTTTGAGCCAAACCCCATGCCAGTGCCAAACCCTCAATTACTGACACCCATGGACCAGCCAACATGGAAATACAACCCAATCGGAAATTTAGCCACCAGCGGAATATATACAACAAATGAAATTGAAAATCTCCGGGACCGAATCATGTTCCCAGCCGAAAAACCAGCGCTCTTGAATAATATCGCAAGGGGCTCTGCTGGATACGCCATACCACTTGGAAGCGTATCCCTTAAAAATCTTTTCGATGCAGAAACATTGGACCATTTAGCGGAAAGCACCATGAAACGCCTGTGGAATGGATTTGAAAAATTCGGAATGATCAGTGCCGGCCTTTTCGCTATTCTCACAATTTACTCCATACTGAAATCAATCGTGGACACCTGCATTCACGGCTACACACTCCACTCCCTTTATGGATGGAGTTTTGCGCTGATTGGCGCCATATGGTCATCAATCACCAACCTCCTTATTACTCGAGCACACAGGAAGAATAAGGATAACAGTGACAACGTCATAGAAAGGACATTCAACATGGAGAGCAACCCAAGGGAATTAATCCCACAACCAGCACCAAGACGTTTTCCAGCACTCGACCCTGATTTAGCGGCTCGACTTGAACAAACGCGAAGCTAGGCATAGCGTTTGTCTTCCGCGGGGAGGTGTTACGTCCTGAGCACTCCACCTATACTAACAACATATACATACTAATAGCTCAGCACGAGCTCTAAAAATTTTTTTTACTTATTTTTATTTTTTTTAAATAATTATTTCTAACCACCCTAAGGTCTGAGGGACCCCCTAAGTATTCAAAATCGCTTGATTTCTCAAGCGTGTATTATTACTATCAAAAAATATCGGTAAAAAGCATAATTTCCCGTAAACTTACAACATAACATTGTTAATAACAATGCTACAGGTTTGCAAAAAATATCAAAAAATCTAGCATCAAAAACCAAGTCGAAAAGGTTCCTAACTTTTTTCTGTAGCTCTGCAAACAAGCGAGATATCAGCTTTCCAGATTTCTTCAAAATTTTACTTTGTTTGATTACACTTCGTTAATAATTGGGATAGCCCCATAGTGTGACCTGTCTAACGAAAGGGCTTAAAAAGTTGAGACGTTATGGTTTGCAACATTCCCGATATTGTTAACGATAACCGAGATAAATAACAATTTTTGATTTTAACGTTGTAAAGGCCTTCCGGGACACCAGGGGCCTCTCTAAAATAATCTCCGACCTGTAAAAACATTTTTTTTAGCATCTAGGCATCATATTATTACATAATAATCGCCCTAATGGCATTACGAGCCATATAAAAATAATAATAATCACCCTAAAGGCACTGCGATGCCATACATTACATTTTAACCACCCTAAGGCATTGCGAGCCATATAATACATAATAATAATCACCCTAAAGGCACTGCGATGCCAAATATTACATCATAACCACCCTAAAGGCACTGTGATGCTATACAATACATATATAACCACCCTAAATATCATTTTATATCTATATATACTCTCTTATAGTACCATAAGACATTGTAAAGCCATGCAACAGGCTACAAGCCGAAAGGCGTATGTACAAATGATTTTATTCTTTTTATTCTTTTAATTCTTAAGACCCCAGAGAGGACTTAAAGAAATTTTCTCTTAGCATATAACTCTGTAAGAAGAACAGAGAGGTGCAGACACACGCGCCGATTATTCCTATCTGTCCCATAAGAAAGAAAAGGACAGCTAGTAACGCTTGATAACGGACGGTCACCAAAAACTAAGCGTTAGATATCTCCAGAATATACATCCTGAAGTCCAGACTAAACATCCTGACAGTGGACCGAGATTGAAACGCGAGCCGCTGGCCATCCTCACGTAGCCACGCGCCTCCGATCATCCCTACCAGTCAGCATAATCCGACGCGAGCATCAGTCCCCACTCGCGAAGTTTCAACCATATAATCGGGGACAGAGGCATCGAATCTTCAGTTCTTGTCCGGTCTCTCCAACAGCGCGATCTGTAAAACCGACTATCTTACAAAACGGGCCAAGTCCCAGTCTTCATATATTATAGTACGGCGAATAAAAGCCTTTATCAAAATATAATAAAAAAATCTACACTATCCATAAATCAAAACTTCGAAAACTGCGAAGAATACAAGGTACATCCTACTACTTTATCCTACAAGTACTTCCCAAGTGTCACTTTATTTCCTTTAAATACATTTCGAATTGCGAAACGTGAAATATATAGAGTTTTGTGGGGCAAATGTGTTAATTACCCCGTTCAATTAAAATAATAAAATACAGTGGAATTGTGAATTTGCGAAATTAAGTGAGCGACCTTCTAAAGACCAGGCGAGCCTGCTCTTGGTGCATCTACGTGCACGACAGCGGTGTTCCCTCCGACAGAAGGGCGTGTAACTTTCCTCCCATAAGAGCGAGGCTGCTCTTGGTGCATCTACGTGCACGACAGCGGTCATCCTCTTTGCGGAAGGTCTTGTTAACCGTACTGCAAACGCGGGATACAGGACTTTCTTTCGAATCATCCCCTCGCATATTCGCATATTCCACCATTTTATTATATTTTAAATATTGTGTTTTTTGTGTTACAATAATAAGGTTTGAAATTGTGAAACTGTGTTAGCGATCCTCTAAAGACCAGGTGAGCCTGCTCTTGGTGCATCTACGTGCACGACAGCGGTGTTCCCTCCGACAGAGGACCGTTTAACTCTCCTCCCATTGGAGCGAGGCTGCTCTTGGTGCATCTACGTGCACGACAGCGGTCATCCTCCTTGCAGAAGGACCTGTTAACTGTATTACAAACGCAGGATACAGGCCTTTCTTTCGAATCTTCCTCTCACATGCTCAAATTTTATTATTGAACTTAAAATAATAATACCGGTAAAATTCGTATTTGATCCGGAAATATTCCTGGATCATCGCGTGCTGCAATCATTACCTGAAAATAAAAAGGGAATGGTGTATTAAAATCCTTTAAGAGGAAAAATCAATTAACATCATACTCATCCTTAATCCTTCCCCGGGCATCGACATCGGGACAGTCCACCTGAAAATGAAAAGTCGTTTAGAAGCCTGAATAAAAAGGGAATTGATTCTGAAAATAAAATAAAATAAAATAAAATAAAATAAAATAAAATAAAATAAAGTACATAAATTGCATTTGAAAATAAAATAAATTGCATTTAAAAATAAAATAAATTGCATTTAAAAGTAAAGTAAATTATTTGAATAAATTGGTAAATTGGGTGCGATCCGTTGTTGTATAGGGAAACTCTGCCTTATACATTGGCGAGTGTATCGGTGCACGTAACATTGCACTGGGCCTCGCTTACAACGGAACAAACCTAATTCCAAAAAACGGATGTATTCGCTTTATCGTGGGTTTTCGGTGTACAATAAATTGTTTTGGCACTGGCAGGAAGTCTGGTGCACGTAACTTTGCACTGGGCCCTGTGTTAAGACCCCGTGAATCGAATCATTCCTAAATTAATTATTATTTGTGATATTTGCAATAATTCATCCATTCTCGGCAAGGAGAGTGCTGGTGCATGTAACTTTGCACTGGTCTCCCTTTTTTGAATGGTGAATTAATTTCTGATAACTTAAAAATATTATTTTTTTTTTCTAGTTAAATAAATATTAAACGAATTACTCGCAAATTTATTTATTTTCATAATTGCAAATAATTCAACCATTCTGGACAAGGAGAGTACTGGTGCATGTAACTTTGCACTGGTCCCCCTTTTTGAATGGTAAATTTATCCCCATAAATATTTTATCCAATCAAAATATTTAGCGGAAATTAAAAATATAAATAAATTAACCATTCTGGACAAGGAGAGTACTGGTGCATGTAACTTTGCACTGGTCCCCCTTTTTGAATGGTAAATTTTATCCCCATAAATATTTTATCCAATCAAAATATTGAGCGGAAATTAAAAATATAAATAAATTAATCATTCTTGACAAGGAGAGTACTGGTGCACGTAACTCTGCACTGGTCCCCCTTTTGAATGATTCATCAGTCAATTTTTAAATCAAATAAATAAAAACTTGTCCAAATTTATTTATTTTCTATACCATACAAAATTCAACCATTCGCAGTAAGGAGCGTGCTGGTGCATGTAACACTGCACTGGCCCCCCCCTTTTTGAATGTTGAATTAATAATTTTTAATCAAATAAATAAAACTTGTCCAAATTTATTTATTTTCTATAAATTCAATCATTCACAACAAGGAGCGTGCTGGTGCATGTAACACTGCACTGGTCCCCCTTTCGAATGTTGAATTAAATATTTTTATCAAATAAATAAAATTTGTCCAGAAATTTATTATTTCTTTTCTTTCATTTTTATTACAAATTTAACCACTCTCAATAGGGAGAGTGCTGGTGTGCCTAACGTCGCATCGTTATTCCCCTTTCTCTTTTCATGGTGAATTAATTCCTAATAATCTTAAATATTTTTTTTGAGAAAAATAAAATTTTATTTTAAATTCGTGTTACCCTATTATAGAGGGCAGCCGACCGTCCATTTCGGAACCCAGTTAGCGGTGCTATAATCCTGCACTGGGCAGGGAGTCCACCGGAGGTTTCCATCAAGGACAGAGGGTTGGTTGATGTGCATCCATTTCCTGCACGACTTTATCTCGCTGGTTGAGGAAATTTTCTCATTGACACGAAATGTATGGGACCGGTTGTTTTCTTAAATAGATGCCGCGAAGGAGGGCCGGCCAAAAGTTTAAACTAAGGCGCGAAGCCGCCATTGCTGAGGGGATTGTCCGGGTCGAGCCGCGCGGGAATAACACCCCCTCCCGGAAGGTCAACCTCGACCCCCCTCCTCCTCGCCCGGTTAACGCGGTCACTCCCTTCCGGCCAACCCACTACTCGGTGGTAACGGCGGAGGAGCTTCAACCTCAACCCCCGCCTGCACCATCAACATCGTCCGCGGATCAACAACCGCCGTACCGTCGCCCCATCCCGACCCCTCAGGAAATTCCACCTGAGCTACGCGGTGTCCCGCTTCCGACGTTATACATACCTTCCCCTATGAACACGTCCGATTCTGACGCCGAAACCGTAGAGGTCCTCTCTTCAGACCCTGAAAATGAATGAAAAATAATATTAAAATAACATAAAATATATTAAATTTAACATAAAATATATCAAATTTAAAATAAGATATATTAAATTCAAAAATTATATTAAATTCAAAATATATTAAATTCAAATAAGAATTGTCAATTTGAAGGCAAAATATGTAACCTTATAAAATAAATATATTCAAGCGTGTAAAGACCCGCTACGTCTCAACGTTCGTTCGCTACCAAATAAATAACGTTAATTTCTTTTTACCTCAAAAGGGTTTTACTCACTGTCTTAATTATTTTGCGCGCTAATTTTGGCCTTGCATCCTTGTCCCGGCTGAGCTCCCACTTGGCCAAACAAAGGGTGTTGATCCGTGCGTTTCACCCGTTATCCCGCTCGTCCCTCGACCTGCGACGTAACAGTTTCACAGTAAAAAGCATGTCTTTTTTCGACGCCACTCCCGATGCTGTCACCAAAATGTATAATATCCCGTTAAACAGCTAAAAACGGGACAGTCAGCTCGGAGCTGCATGAAACTTTTCGATTCCTTAGGGAATGCAGTTAATCCTTGGGGATTTACATCTTATTTCCCGGTTTCTGGGGGGGTTTCACGGTGAAAAACATGTGACTTTTCGATCCCACTCCCGATGCGGTAACTGACACGTCTGATCCCCTTATACATAAAAAAAAACGCGAAAAGAAGTTCGAAGCTCCATAAAATTCCTTGACTCCCTAGCGCTTGCGATTATGACGCAGGGATTCAACAATTTTTCCCGGTTTCTGGTAGGTTTCACTGTAAAAAGCATGACATATTCCCCACCGCTCCCGATGCTGTCATCGAAAAAATGTATAATCCCCTCAAACAGCTAAAAACAGGATAAACGGCTCTGAGCTGTGTAAAACGTTTAGATTCCTCAGGGATTGCGGTTCTTCCTCAGAGATTCAATCATTCTTCCCGGTTTCTGGTAGGTTTCACTGTGAAAAGCATGTTATTTTTCGGCCCCACTCCTGATGCTGTCATTAAAAAAATGTATGATCCCCTCAAACAGCTGAAAACAGGATAAACAGCTCTGAGATGTGTAAAACTTTTCGATTCCTCAGGGATTGCGGTTCTTCCTCAGGCATTCAATCATTCTTCCCGGTTTCTGGGAGGTTTTACCGTAAAAAGCATGTCATTTTTTACCCCACTCCCGATGCTATTATCAAAAAAATGTATGATGCTCTTAAACAGGGAAAAACGGGATAAACAGCTCGGAGCTGTGTGAAACTTTTCGATTCCTTAGGGATTGCGATTCTTCCTCAGGGATTCAATCATTTTTCCCGATTTCTAGGGGGTTTCACAGTGAAAAACATGTGACTCTTCGTTCCCACTCCCGATGCGGTAACTGAGACGTCCGATCCCCTTATGCATCCAAAACACGGGAAAAACAGTTCGAAGCTCCGTGATAATCCTTGACTCGCTAGCGCTTGCGATTTGGCTCAGGGATTCAACCATATTTCCTGGTTTCTGGAAGGTTTCACTGTAAAAAGCATGTCATTTTCACCACCGTTCCCGATGCTGTCATCAAAAAAATGCATGATCCCCTTAAACAGCTAAAAACAGGATAAACAGCGCGGAGCTGTGTCAAACTTTTTGATTCCTTAGGGATTGCGGTTTTTCCTCAGGGATTCAATCATCTTTCCCGATTTCTGGAAGGTTTCACTCTAAAAAGCGTGTCATATCTCACCCCCACTCCCGATGCTGTCATCAGAATGTATGATCATCTCTTGAACAGCTAAAACGGGACAAACAGTTCAAAGCTGTGTAAGACTTTTCGATTCCTTATGACTTTCCGATTCCTTAGGGATTGCGGTTCTTCCTCAGGGATTCAATCATTTTTGCCGGTTTCTGGAAGGTTTCACTGTACACAGCGTGTCATTTCGCACCCCCACTCCCGATGCTGTCATCAGAATGTATGATCCCCTTAAACAGCTAAAAACGGGACAAACAGTTCGAACTGTGTAAAATTCTTCTATTCCACAGGGTTTGCGGTTATTCTTCAGGGATGTAATCATTTTTCCCGGTATCTGGAAGGGTTAACTGTAAAGAGGATGTCTTTTTTCACCCCCACTCCCGATGCTGTCATCAAAATGTATTATCCCCTTAAACAGCTAAAAACGGGATGAACAGCTCGGAGCTTTGTAAAACTTTTCGATTCCTCAGGGATTGCGGTTCTTCCTCAGGGATTCAATCATTTTTCCCGGTTTCTGGAAGGTTTCACTGTACAAAGCATGTCATTTCTCACCCCCACTCCCGATGCTGTCTTAAAAAAATTGTATGATCCCCTCAAACAGCTGAAAACAGGATAAACGGCTCTGAACTGTGCAAAACTTTTCGATTCCTCAGGGATTGCGGTTCTTCCTCAGGGATTCAATCATTCTTCCCGGTTTCTGCGAGGTTTTACTGTAAAAAGCATGTCATTTTTCGACCCCACTCCCGATGCTGTCATCAAAATGTATTATCCCGTTAAACAGCTAAAAACGGGACAATTAGCTCCGAGCTGTGTAAAACTCTTCCATTCCTCAGGGCTTGCGGTTATTCTTCTGGGGTGTAATCATTTTTCCCGGTTTCTGGTAGGTTTCACTGTGAAAAACATGTCTTTCTCACCCCCACTCCCGATGCTGTCATCAGATTGTATGATCCCCTCAAACAGCTGAAAACAGGATAAACAGCTCTGAGCTGTGTAAAACTTTTCGATTCCTCAGGGATTGCGGTTCTTCCTCAGGGATTCAATCATTCTTCCCGGTTTCTGGGCGGTTTTACTGTAAAAAGCATGTCATTTTTTACCCCCACTCCCCGTGCTATTATCAAAAAAATGTATGTTGCCCTTAAACAGCTAAAAACGGGATAAACAGCTCGGAGCTGTGTAAAACTGTTACGTCCTGAGCACTCCACCTATACATACTTATAACTCAGTCTGAGCTCTATAATTTTTTTTTTCTCTTTTATTTCTTTTCAAATAATTATTTCAATACCCTAAGGTCTGAGGGACCCCCTAAACATTTAAAAACGCTTGATTTCTCAAGCATGTATTTTTACTATCAAAAAATATCGGTAAAAAGCATAATTCCCCGTAAATTTACAACATAACATTGTTAATAACAATGCTACAGGTTTGCAAAAATTACCTAAAAATTCAGCGTCAAAAACCAAGTCGAAAAGGTTCACGACTTTTTTCTGTAGCTCTGCAAACAAGCGAGATATCAGCTTTCCAGATTTCTTCAAAATTTTACTTTGTTTGATTGTACTTCGTTAATAATTGGGATAGCCCCATAGTGTGACCTGTCTAACGAAAGGGCGTAAAAAGTTGAGACGTTATGGTTTGCAACATTCCCGATATTGTTAACGATAACCGAGATAAATAACAATTTTTGATTTTAACGTTGTAAAGGCCTCCCGGGACACCAGGAGCCTCCCTAAAATAATCTTAGGCCTGCTAAAACATTTTTTGAGCACCTAAGCATCATATTATTATATAATAATCACCCTACGGCATTGTAAAGCCATATTTCTACATCATAACCACCCTAAAGGCACTGTGATGCTATACAATACATATTTAAACCACCCCAAGGCACCGCAAGCCATATAATACATATTTAAACCACCCTAAGGCATTGCGATGCCAAGTATTACATTATATAACCACCCTAAGTATCATTATATATCTATATATACTCTCTTATAGTACCATAAGACATTGTAAAGCCATGCAACAGGCTACAAGCCGAAAGGCGTATGTACAAATGATTTTATTCTTTTTATTCTTAAGATCCCAGAGAGGACTTAAAGAATTTTTCTCTTAGCATATAATTCTGTAAGAAGAACAGAGAGGTGCAGACACACGCGCCGATTATTCCTATCTGTCCCATGAGAAAGAAAAGGACAGCTAACAACGCGTGATAACGAACGGTCACCAAAAGGTAAGCGTTAGATATCTCCAGAATATACATCCTGAAGTCCAGACTAAACATCCTGACAGAGGACCGAGATGGAAACGCGAGCCGCTGGCCATCCTCACGTAGCCACGCGCCTCGGACCATCCCTACCAGTCAGCATAATCCGACGCGAGCATCAGTCCCCACTCGCGAAGTTTCAACCATATATTCGGGGACAGAGGCATCGAGTCTTCAGTTCTTGTCCGGTCTCTCCAACAGCGCGATCTGTAAAACCGACTATCTTACAAAACGGGCCAAGTCCCAGACTTCTTATATAGTACGGCGAATAAAAGCCTTTATTAAAATATAATAAAAAATTCTACAATATCCATAATTCAAAACTTCGAAAACTGCGAAGAATACAAGGTACATCCTTCTACTTTATCCTACAAGTACTTCCCAAGTGTCACTTTATTTCCTTTAAATACATTTCGAATTGTGAAACGTGAAATATATAGAGTTTTGTGGGGCAAATGTGTTAATTACCCCGTTCAATCAAATAATAAAATACAGTGGAGTTGTGAATTTGCGAAACCAAGAGTGCGACCTTCCAAAGACTAGGCGAGCCTGCTCTTGGTGCATCTACGTGCACGACAGCGGTGTTCCCTCCGACGGAAGGGCGTATAACTTTCCTCCCATCAGAGCGAGGCGGCTCTTGGTGCATCTACGTGCACGACAGCGGTCATCCTCTGTGCGGAAGGTCTTGTTAACCGTACTGCAAACGCGGGATACAGGACTTTCTTTCGAATCATCCCCTCGCATATTCGCATATTCCACCATTTTATTATATTTTAAATATTGTGTTTTTTTTGTGTTACAATAATAAGGTTTGAAATTGTGAAACTGTGTTAGCGATCCTCTAAAGACCAGGTGAGCCTGCTCTTGGTGCATCTACGTGCACGACAGCGGTGTTCCCTCCGACAGAGGACCGTTTAACTCTCCTCCCATTGGAGCGAGGCTGCTCTTGGTGCATCTACGTGCACGACAGCGGTCATCCTCCTTGCTGAAGGACCTGTTAACTGTATTACAAACGCAGGATACAGGCCTTTCTTTCGAATCTACCCCCCCCACATGCTCAAATTTATATTATTGAACTTAAAGTAATAATACCGGTAAAATTCGTATTTGTTCCGGAAATATTCCTGGATCATCGCGTGCTGCAATCATTACCTGAAAATAAAAAGGGAATGGTGTATTAAAATCCTTTAAGAGGAAAAATCAATTAACATCATACTTATCCTTAATCCTTCCCCGGGCATCGACATCGGGACAGTCCACCTGAAAATGAAAAGTCGTTTAGAAGCCTGAATAAAAAGGAATTAATTCTGAAAATAAAATAAATTAAAATAAATTACATTTGAAATTAAAATAAATTGCATTTGAAAATAAAATAAATTGCATTTGAAAGTAAAATAAATTATTGAAATAAATTGGTAAATTGGGTGCGATCTGCTGTTGTATGTGGAAACTCTGCCACATACATTGGCGAGCGTATCGGTGCACGTAACTTTGCACTGGGCCTCGTTTACAGTAGAACAAACCTAATTCCAAAAACGGATGTATTCGCTTTATCGTGGGTTTTCGGTGTACAATAAACTGTTTTGGCACTGGCAGGAAGTCCGGTGCACGTAACCTTGCACTGGGCCCTGTGTTAAGACCCCGTGAATCGAGTCATTCATAAATTAATTATTATTTCTGATATTTACAATAATTCATCCATTCTCGACAAGGAGAGTGCTGGTGCATGTAACTTTGCACTGGTCCCCCTTTTTGAATGGTGAATTAATTTCTGATAATTTAAAATGTTTTTTCCAGTCAAATAAATGTTAAACGCATTACTTGCAAATTTATTTATTTTCATTATTGCAAATAATTCAACCATTCTGGACAAGGAGAGTACTGGTGCATGTAACTTTGCACTGGTCCCCCTTTTTGAATGGTAAATTTATCCCCATAAATATTTTATCCAATCAAAATATTTAGCGGAAATTAAAAATATAAATAAATTAATCATTCTTGACAAGGAGAGTACTGGTGCACGTAACTCTGCACTGGTCCCCCTTTTGAATGATTCATCAGTCAATTTTTAAATCAAATAAATAAAAACTTGTCCAAATTTATTTATTTTCTATACCATACAAAATTCAACCATTCGCAGTAAGGATCGTGCTGGTGCATGTAACACTGCACTGGCCCCCCTTTTGAATGTTGAATTAATAATTTTTAATCAAATAAATAAAACTTGTCCAAATTTATTTATTTTCTATACCATACAAAATTCAACCATTCGCAGTAAGGAGCGTGCTGGTGCATGTAACACTGCACTGGCCCCCCTTTTGAATGTTGAATTAATAATTTTTAATCAAATAAATAAAACTTGTCCAAATTTATTTATTTTCTATAAATTCAATCATTCACGACAAGGAGCGTGCTGGTGCATGTAACACTGCACTGGTCCCCCTTTCGAATGTTGAATTAAATATTTTTATCAAATAAATAAAATTTGTCCAGAAATTTATTATTTCTTTTCTTTTATTTTTATTACAAATTTAACCACTCTCAATAGGGAGAGTGCTGGTGTGCCTAACGTCGCATCGTTATTCCCCTTTCTCTTTTCATGGTGAATTAATTCCTAATAATCTTAAATAATTTTTGAGACAAATAAAATTTTATTTTAAATTCGTGTTACCCTATTATAGAGGGCAGCCGACCGTCCATTTCGGAACCCAGTTAGCGGTGTGTTACGTCCTGAGCACTCCACCTATACTAACAACATATACATACTAATAGCTCAGCACGAGCTCTAAAAATTTTTTTTTACTTATTTTTATTTTTTTTAAATAATTATTTCTAACCACCCTAAGGTCTGAGGGACCCCCTAAGTATTCAAAATCGCTTGATTTCTCAAGCGTGTATTATTACTATCAAAAAATATCGGTAAAAAGCATAATTTCCCGTAAACTTACAACATAACATTGTTAATAACAATGCTACAGGTTTGCAAAAAATATCAAAAAATCTAGCATCAAAAACCAAGTCGAAAAGGTTCCTAACTTTTTTCTGTAGCTCTGCAAGCAAGCGAGATATCAGCTTTCCAGATTTCTTCAAAATTTTACTTTGTTTGATTACACTTCGTTAATAATTGGGATAGCCCCATAGTGTGACCTGTCTAACGAAAGGGCTTAAAAAGTTGAGACGTTATGGTTTGCAACATTCCCGATATTGTTAACGATAACCGAGATAAATAACAATTTTTGATTTTAACGTTGTAAAGGCCTTCCGGGACACCAGGGGCCTCTCTAAAATAATCTCCGACCTGTAAAAACATTTTTTTTAGCATCTAGGCATCATATTATTACATAATAATCGCCCTAATGGCATTACGAGCCATATAAAAATAATAATAATCACCCTAAAGGCACTGCGATGCCATACAATACATATATAACCACCCTAAATATCATTTTATATCTATATATACTCTCTTATAGTACCATAAGACATTGTAAAGCCATGCAACAGGCTACAAGCCGAAAGGCGTATGTACAAATGATTTTATTCTTTTTATTCTTTCAATTCTTAAGACCCCAGAGAGGACTTAAAGAATTTTTCTCTTAGCATATAACTCTGTAAGAAGAACAGAGAGGTGCAGACACACGCGCCGATTATTCCTATCTGTCCCATAAGAAAGAAAAGGACAGCTAGTAACGCTTGATAACGGACGGTCACCAAAAACTAAGTGTTAGATATCTCCAGAATATACATCCTGAAGTCCAGACTAAACATCCTGACAGTGGACCGAGATTGAAACGCGAGCCGCTGGCCATCCTCACGTAGCCACGCGCCTCCGATCATCCCTACCAGTCAGCATAATCCGACGCGAGCATCAGTCCCCACTCGCGAAGTTTCAACCATATAATCGGGGACAGAGGCATCGAGTCTTCAGTTCTTGTCCGGTCTCTCCAACAGCGCGATCTGTAAAACCGACTATCTTACAAAACGGGCCAAGTCCCAGTCTTCATATATTATAGTACGGCGAATAAAAGCCTTTATCAAAATATAATAAAAAAATCTACACTATCCATAAATCAAAACTTCGAAAACTGCGAAGAATACAAGGTACATCCTACTACTTTATCCTACAAGTACTTCCCAAGTGTCACTTTATTTCCTTTAAATACATTTCGAATTGCGAAACGTGAAATATATAGAGTTTTGTGGGGCAAATGTGTTAATTACCCCGTTCAATTAAAATAATAAAATACAGTGGAATTGTGAATTTGCGAAATTAAGTGAGCGACCTTCTAAAGACCAGGCGAGCCTGCTCTTGGTGCATCTACGTGCACGACAGCGGTGTTCCCTCCGACAGAAGGGCGTGTAACTTTCCTCCCATAAGAGCGAGGCTGCTCTTGGTGCATCTACGTGCACGACAGCGGTCATCCTCTTTGCGGAAGGTCTTGTTAACCGTACTGCAAACGCGGGATACAGGACTTTCTTTCGAATCATCCCCTCGCATATTCGCATATTCCACCATTTTATTATATTTTAAATATTGTGTTTTTTGTGTTACAATAATAAGGTTTGAAATTGTGAAACTGTGTTAGCGATCCTCTAAAGACCAGGTGAGCCTGCTCTTGGTGCATCTACGTGCACGACAGCGGTGTTCCCTCCGACAGAGGACCGTTTAACTCTCCTCCCATTGGAGCGAGGCTGCTCTTGGTGCATCTACGTGCACGACAGCGGTCATCCTCCTTGCAGAAGGACCTGTTAACTGTATTACAAACGCAGGATACAGGTCTTTCTTTCGAGTCTTCCTCTCACATGCTCAAATTTTATTATTGAACTTAAAATAATAATACCGGTAAAATTCGTATTTGATCCGGAAATATTCCTGGATCATCGCGTGCTGCAATCATTACCTGAAAATAAAAAGGGAATGGTGTATTAAAATCCTTTAAGAGGAAAAATCAATTAACATCATACTCATCCTTAATCCTTCCCCGGGCATCGACATCGGGACAGTCCACCTGAAAATGAAAAGTCGTTTAGAAGCCTGAATAAAAAGGGAATTGATTCTGAAAATAAAATAAAATAAAATAAAATAAAATAAAATAAAGTACATAAATTGCATTTGAAAATAAAATAAATTGCATTTAAAAATAAAATAAATTGCATTTAAAAGTAAAGTAAATTATTTGAATAAATTGGTAAATTGGGTGCGATCCGGAAACTCTGCCTTATACATTGGCAAGTGTATCGGTGCACGTAACATTGCACTGGGCCTCGCTTACAACGGAACAAACCTAATTCCAAAAAACGGATGTATTCGCTTTATCGTGGGTTTTCGGTGTACAATAAATTGTTTTGGCACTGGCAGGAAGTCTGGTGCACGTAACTTTGCACTGGGCCCTGTGTTAAGACCCCGTAAATCGAATCATTCCTAAATTAATTATTATTTGTGATATTTGCAATAATTCATCCATTCTCGGCAAGGAGAGTGCTGGTGCATGTAACTTTGC
This sequence comes from Heteropelma amictum, assembly GCA_959613375.1. Taxonomy (NCBI): domain Eukaryota; kingdom Metazoa; phylum Arthropoda; class Insecta; order Hymenoptera; family Ichneumonidae; genus Heteropelma; species Heteropelma amictum. Next base: position 13,737,260 of record OY390722.1, read on the forward strand.
ACTGGTCTCCCTTTTTTGAATGGTGAATTAATTTCTGATAACTTAAAAATATTATTTTTTTTTTCTAGTTAAATAAATATTAAACGAATTACTTGCAAATTTATTTATTTTCATTATTGCAAATAATTCAACCATTCTGGACAAGGAGAGTACTGGTGCATGTAACTTTGCACTGGTCCCCCTTTTTGAATGGTAAATTTATCCCCATAAATATTTTATGCAATCAAAATATTTAGCGGAAATTAAAAATATAAATAAATTAATCATTCTTGACAAGGAGAGTACTGGTGCACGTAACTCTGCACTGGTCCCCCTTTTGAATGATTCATCAGTCAATTTTTAAATCAAATAAATAAAAACTTGTCTAAATTTATTTATTTTCTATACCATACAAAATTCAACCATTCGCAGTAAGGAGCGTGCTGGTGCATGTAACACTGCACTGGCCCCCCTTTTGAATGTTGAATTAATAATTTTTAATCAAATAAATAAAACTTGTCCAAATTTATTTATTTTCTATACCATACAAAATTCAACCATTCGCAGTAAGGAGCGTGCTGGTGCATGTAACACTGCACTGGCCCCCCTTTTGAATGTTGAATTAATAATTTTTAATCAAATAAATAAAACTTGTCCCGCTTCCGACGTTATACATACCTTCCCCTATGAACACGTCCGATTCTGACGCCGAAACCGTAGAGGTCCTCTCTTCAGACCCTGAAAATGAATGAAAAATAATATTAAAATAAAATCAAATATATTAAAATTTAACATAAAATTAACATAAAATATATTAAATTTAACATAAAATATATCAAATTTAAAATAAGATATATTAAATTCAAAAATTATATTAAATTCAAAATATATTAAATTCAAATAAGAATTGTCAATTTGAAGGCAAAATATGTAACCTTATAAAATAAATATATTCAAGCGTGTAAAGACCCGCTACGTCTCAACGTTCGTTTTGCTACCAAATAAATAACGTTAATTTCTTTTTACCTCAAAAGGGTTTTACTTACTGTCTTAATTATTTTGCGCGCTAATTTTGGCCTTGCATCCTTGTCCCGGCTGAGCTCCCACTTGGCCAAACAAAGGGTGTTGATCCGTGCGTTTCACCCGTTATCCCGCTCGTCCCTCGACCTGCGACGTAACAGGATATAACGTAACGCAACACGGATTATAATATAAATAAAAAATTTTTCTGGTGGCAGCGGTGGGATACTGCCAAATTATCGTGCAAAACAAACATATTTTTTTTTATTATTTATTTTTTTTTTACAACGTAAAAACCAAAAATGGAAAGTCGAAAAGGACTCAGTGAAGCCGAAGCTATGGCAATTATGGAGCAAGTTAATCGACAAAAACAACGCATTGCTGCACAGGAAGCGGCATTAGCTGAAAAACAACAAATGCTTGAGGAGCAAGCTCAACAACTGGATAACCAGCGTGCCGAAAGGGATAATAATGTTCCAATGGAGGACCAAAATCTCGCATCAAGTATGCAACGTACTTTTGAAACAATACTTGCAGAATTCGGTAACATGAGGCACGAGCTTCAGGTGTTACAATCTCGTCAAACTGCACCCAGTGATCGCGGTTCAGTGGACCGATCGGTCATCGTGGAAAATCGCGAAACCAGTGATCGTGCTCAAATACCGACAATCAAATACAAAGACGCTCTTGAAACAGTGCCATTATTCGACGGGTACAATATCCCGGTGCTTAGATTCGTTAGGGCGTGCAAACGTGCGCGTGATTTATTTCCTGCCTCCCATGAGGCTACAATTACTCAGCTCCTGCGCAACAAACTGAGAGGTCATGCCATGACGGCACTTGAGGACGATACGTACCTCACATTTTCCAGCTTTATCGAAAAATTAAAAACATTGTTCGGTCAATCAAAATCCCTGAATCAATACCGAGGTGAATTAGGGAATATCACCAAAAACAAATCCGAACACATAATCGATTACATTAGCCGCATCAAGGATCTGCATGCAGCCATAACCGAATTGGAATCCGAAACCTACGGTGAATTAACATCCAGGGCACGTGCTAGCCTTGAAAACGATGCCGTGGAATGTTTTGTTGAGGGTTTACCACCTACCTTCCGCCTACGTTTAAAAGTGGAAGGATATAATGGCCTCCAGGAGGCATTTGCAAAAGCCATTAAGGTAGAAAAGGAACTGGAACGTGATAAAATACAGTTCAGGGTGCCAGATACCCGCAACAGCAACGTAAACAAGGTCGTTTCGTCAAACTCACCAGGTGCAAATAATAAAATACAGTGTGTACATTGTAACAAATCGCATCCTTCCGATCAGTGTTGGAAACATTTTCCTGAAAAAAGGCCACAGATCAAAACAACAGATGTGACCACAACATTAAAAATCGGTGACGCACCTCGAGCTGGTGCCAGTAATTCCACCTGCACCTATTGCAATAAAATAGGTCATACCGAAACAATGTGTTACAAAAAACAGAACGACGAAAAACGTTCAAAAAACGGAGTACCTCGTGCCCCGATGACGGCGCAAGGGCAGAACGAGGCAAACAAGAACTCCGTCAAATTCATCGAGTGCGAACCATCAACATCCGGTTAACCGCTTACACAAACGCGCCAACAATTAAAATTAGCACACCTGAAACTTCAGGTATCTGTGAATTTTTGATCGACTCAGGTTCCGAGGCAAATCTCGTGAAAGCGGACGCCTTAAACTTGTCCGCCAGTATTGACACTTCAAGGATATTCCGCCTCAAGGGCATATCTGAAATACCAGTTCTCACCATGGGAACAACCGTAATTAAATTAAAGGGTACGCTCACGGAATTTCTCGTCGTTGACAACGCCTTCCCTATCAATCAGTCAGCACTAATAGGCTCAGCCTTTTGTTCGGGCAACAAAGCCGTGCTAGATTGGGAAAAAGAGGAATTTCGTTGGGGCAACGTCGGCATACCGTTCGCTGACAAATCGTGTGTTTTTCTCCCGAAACGTTCAAAAACAGTGATGTTCGTGCGAGTTGAAAACAATTGGATATTGGACGAAGGTTACTTACCGCGTATAAAATGCAGCGACCCTAAAATTTACCTTGGTGAATGCCTAGTGCGAGTTGAGGACGGCATCGCTCGTGTAATAGTATACAATACATTGGACGAAAACTGCAAAATAAAAATACCAACCGTAAAATTATTCGAATTTAATACCCTATCAAAAGAACCGGAAGACGACTGTTTTGAAATTCTGCAACAAACGGAAAACATTGCGGAAAAAACAGTGCTCACCACCCAGGTGGAAAATATTTTCGAATTACTCCGTTTAGAACACTTGAACGACGAAGAACGTCGAAGTGTGAATAAAATTATCAGCGAAAACAAGGACTTATTCCACATCCCAGGAGATAAATTGGGATTTACCAACGCCATCACCCATCGAATTACCACAACAGACGAACAACCAGTGTTCACCCGTCAATACCGATTTCCCCCTTTGCATAAGGACGAGATCACAAAACAGGTATCCGAGCTAATAGATGGCGATGTGATCGAACCATCGGTCTCACCATATAGTTCACCATTGTGGATCGTCCCAAAAAAGGCGGACTCTCAGGGTAACCCTCGCTGGAGAATGGTAATAGATTACAGAAATTTAAACGAAAAAACAATCGGAGATGCTTATCCGTTGCCGCAAATAAACGAAATCTTGGATCAACTCGGTAATGCCAAATATTTTTCAGTATTTGATTTAGCCAGTGGATTTCACCAAATACCTGTACATAATGTTGACAAACACAAAACCGCTTTCTCTACTCCTTTTGGACACTACCAGTTCAATCGAATGCCGTTTGGACTTAAAAACGCCCCGGCAACTTTCCAGAGACTAATGGATCGTGTTCTTACAGGGTTGCAGGGAATCGAGCTATTCGTCTATCTAGACGACATCGTAATCTACGCCAAATCCCTCGCGGAGCACGAACAAAAATTCAACAAATTGGCATCACGTTTGCGCATGGCAAACCTCAAATTACAGCCGGATAAATGTGAATTTCTTCGCCATGAGGTGAATTACTTGGGGCATGTCGTCAGTGAAAATGGAGTAAAACCGGACCCGAAAAAATTGGAGTCCATACGTGAATATCCACGGCCAACAACACAGAAAAAAATAAAACAGTTCCTCGGACTAGCCGGATATTATCGACGGTTTATTGAAAATTTTTCTGGCATCGCCAAACCGATAACAAACCTCCTGAAAAAGGAAGTACCATTCAAGTGGACGGATTTACAGGAGAAGGCCTTCCAAACTTTGAAGGAATGCCTGTGCCGTGAACCCATATTACAATACCCGGACTTTACAAAGCCATTTATTATCACCGCGGACGCATCCAGCCTGGCGGTTGGTGGCGTATTAAGTCAAGGCGAAATAGGGAAAGATCGTCCAGTCGCCTACACATCACGTACATTAAACAAACACGAAGTCAACTACTCAACAATAGAAAAGGAACTTTTAGCCATCGTTTACGCAGTAAATTACTTCCGACCGTACATTTACGGACGGGAATTCACACTGGTAACCGATCACCGACCCCTCGTTTGGTTAAACTCGGTCAAGGACCCTGCAAGTAGATTGGTACACTGGAGATTGAGTCTAGCAAATTACCAATATAAAATAATTTATAAACCAGGACGGATAAACGGGAATGCGGACGCGTTATCGCGAAACCCACCCGAAAAAGTAAAAACAATCCTCGCATTTAAACACAAGCCCAGCGACGCAACATCATCTGAGGACGAAAGGATGTTTAGTCCTCCCAAAAAACGATCAAGGATCTTGGAACCACCCGAGTTATCAGCCGACTCTAGTCCCGACAATGAGCGTGACACGGATTGGGCTGAAACCTTCGAGATTGACGATCGACGTGAACAAATTTCGGTGTTGGAGGAAACCGATGACTATACGGAAACGAATCCACGCCCAATTTCTTACCCAGGTACATCTTCAGAAGCTGACAATGAGCAGACCGACGAAGGCACCATTGTGGAACAAATCCCGGAAGGGGATAACCAAAATTTGTTACTCGGAGATCAGTCAGATTCCGACGCATCCGACGAGGATGAAACAGAAAATACCGATCAGGAAAACGATCAAATATTTGATAGCCAAAATCCTGAATGCGAAGCCATTAGGACGGGCGCAAAATTACAAATAAAAATAACTAGGGATCGCTTGACGATGAGCAAGGACCCTGGCCTAATCTTCATTTCTCAACGGGGAGAACCTTTGGATAACGGAGCCGTCGACCTTGCCGAACAAGGAAAATTGCCGAATTTCTCGGACGTCACCTTCAATCGGGTAAAGGTTACTAAAATAAGGGGTAGGATTATAATATCCTTACCAATTGTTTACCGGAAAAACGAAAATTTGGACATTAGCGAGATCCAGGACGGAATGGAATCAATACGTGACGCCGTCAGAGAACTCCAACTGTCAAAATTATCGGTAGCCAAAACCGAAAAACTGTGTAACGTACCTTGGACCGATTTTTTACCATTCTTAACCAGGACACTTCAGGACGAAGATATGTCATTAACCATCTGTAAACAATTAATTAGAATACCAACGGCCGAAGAGCGACCAGAAATTATACACGAGAAACACGCATCACTCGTAGGTGGACACAAAGGTGTAACAAAAACGTACAAACGAATTCGCGAAAATTACTTCTGGGAAAACATGAAGTCTGAAATACAACAATATATACAAACGTGCCGAAATTGCCAAATCAAAAAACTCGTTAGAGTAAAAACCAAACAGCCAATGCTAATTACCGACACGCCCAGAGAGGCATTCGACAAAATCGCCATGGACATCATGGGTCCTCTTCCCACCACACCAAAGGGAAATTCCTACATTTTGACAATTCAGGACCTACTTACAAAATATTCGGTTGCCGTACCTCTAAATCGAACTTCAGCTATGGACGTTTGCAACGCGTTCATCAAACATTTTATCACACGTTTCGGCGCCCCCAGGGCATTATTAACAGATCAAGGGACTAATTTCAACAGTAGCCTAAACAAGGAAATTGCGCGAAAATTTCGTATCAAAACTCACATTACCACTGCGTATTATCCACAATCGAACGGCTCTGTTGAACGCTCTCACCACGTATTAATGGAATACCTTAAACAATACACCGACACTAACAACAACTGGGATGAATATTTGGAACTAGCAATATTCTCTTATAATACTAGTCAGCATGAGGGTACGGGTTACACACCACACGAGCTGGTTTTTGGAACCCCTGCAAGGCAGCCCACTGCTCACACCTTCAACGAGGAAAATTTAGATATAACATACACATTATATCTCACTAATTTGTATAATAAAATTCGCGACATTCAGGAATTAGCCGCACTCAAACTCATTCAATCAAAAAACAAATCGAAGGAATATTACGACAAACGAATTAACCCGCAGACCTTCAAGGTCGGGGACCGTGTCTTATTACTTCTCGAGCCCTCAAAGGGAAAATTAGGGGATCAATATTCCGATCCATGTGAAATAATCGAAATTCTTTCCAAGGGAAATGTAAAAATAAATTACAAAGGGAAACCAAAATTAGTTCATGCGAATAAGTTACGTGGAACAAAACTTTGAAATTATTTTGTCATTTGCAGAAAAACATGGGACCACTGTGGGCCTCTTTCCTCTTCATCGGGCAAACGCTTGCCTTATTGGGTTACGATTGCGGAGGGCAATCTTTCAATGTTACAACATTCGCTTTGAACCAAATTGGAACATGTCAACTACCTACCGAGGAACCTACACCCGTCAGCACCCGCATACAATTACTGCAAATAGCGGACTACACCACGACGGAAATTACCCAATGCAAGGTCGAAGTAGATCGGACCATTTACTATTGCGGAATGCATTCCCATAATTCGATTGTGCACAATGGAAGGCAAGCCTACCTCGTTGAGCTGGACATCCGAGCTTGCACCAGACTTCAGGAGACTGGGATTCTACCGTTGAGCGCATCATCACAAATAATCGGCATAAAACAAAATTCCACCTCGACGCGAGGAATTACTCTCGCAGGTTCTATAACTAACGAAGGACGCTGCGTTGGTACACAATATTCGGACCCTTTTGGGAATTGGGACAACGTGATCGTCCAAGCCACAGTCAAAATAACTATATCCAATTACATGGGAGATATAAACCTCAAGGCGGGACAAATTATACTCCGCTCAGGTACGCATTGTACGCTTGCGGAAGGTTCATGCACCGACATCGAAGGCAACACTGCCCATTGGAAAACCGAGCCAACGGACTCGTGTATGTTTGATCGTTATGACATCCTCTACGAAGGGATAGCTACTAAATTAATCGACAAAAGTAGCAGTTCAACAAACCCCAATGTTTACACATTAACAACACAAGAAACAACATTTGCCTTGGCAACAAGGGCCGAATCACATATCTGTGGCTACACGCTAATTAAAACAGAACACCCGAAAATATTCATTCTCGAGACTCAACAAGGACAATCTTTCGCGGCAAAACGAAGGGTATCCGTCAATAACCTCGATATATTTTCTTACATGAACTCAAAATTCATCTATGTGGAAAAACATCTACGGACGCAAATGAACAACCTTTATCTGGACGTCCTGAAACAAAGGTGCGATCTGGAAAGGCAAGTCCTGCAAAACGCTTTAACCACAGCAACAATATTACCAGAACAATTCGCCAGAGCGGTAATGAAAACTCCAGGTTACATGGCAGTAATCGCCGGTGAAGTGGCACATGTTATCAAATGTATTCCTGTGGAGTGTGCACTACGACGCGTCACGGAATGCTACAGCGAATTACCAGTTTCGTACAAAAATACATCGTTTTTTCTGACTCCTAACACACGGACACTTATTAAAAGCGGAACGCAAATCGAATGCAACCTACTGCTTCCTTCACAATATTTAATTGAAGGAACCTGGTACAGGTTTGAGCCAAACCCCATGCCAGTGCCAAACCCTCAATTACTGACACCCATGGACCAGCCAACATGGAAATACAACCCAATCGGAAATTTAGCCACCAGCGGAATATATACAACAAATGAAATTGAAAATCTCCGGGACCGAATCATGTTCCCAGCCGAAAAACCAGCGCTCTTGAATAATATCGCAAGGGGCTCTGCTGGATACGCCATACCACTTGGAAGCGTATCCCTTAAAAATCTTTTCGATGCAGAAACATTGGACCATTTAGCGGAAAGCACCATGAAACGCCTGTGGAATGGATTTGAAAAATTCGGAATGATCAGTGCCGGCCTTTTCGCTATTCTCACAATTTACTCCATACTGAAATCAATCGTGGACACCTGCATTCACGGCTACACACTCCACTCCCTTTATGGATGGAGTTTTGCGCTGATTGGCGCCATATGGTCATCAATCACCAACCTCCTTATTACTCGAGCACACAGGAAGAATAAGGATAACAGTGACAACGTCATAGAAAGGACATTCAACATGGAGAGCAACCCAAGGGAATTAATCCCACAACCAGCACCAAGACGTTTTCCAGCACTCGACCCTGATTTAGCGGCTCGACTTGAACAAACGCGAAGCTAGGCATAGCGTTTGTCTTCCGCGGGGAGGTGTTACGTCCTGAGCACTCCACCTATACTAACAACATATACATACTAATAGCTCAGCACGAGCTCTAAAAATTTTTTTTTACTTATTTTTATTTTTTTTAAATAATTATTTCTAACCACCCTAAGGTCTGAGGGACCCCCTAAGTATTCAAAATCGCTTGATTTCTCAAGCGTGTATTATTACTATCAAAAAATATCGGTAAAAAGCATAATTTCCCGTAAACTTACAACATAACATTGTTAATAACAATGCTACAGGTTTGCAAAAAATATCAAAAAATCTAGCATCAAAAACCAAGTCGAAAAGGTTCCTAACTTTTTTCTGTAGCTCTGCAAGCAAGCGAGATATCAGCTTTCCAGATTTCTTCAAAATTTTACTTTGTTTGATTACACTTCGTTAATAATTGGGATAGCCCCATAGTGTGACCTGTCTAACGAAAGGGCTTAAAAAGTTGAGACGTTATGGTTTGCAACATTCCCGATATTGTTAACGATAACCGAGATAAATAACAATTTTTGATTTTAACGTTGTAAAGGCCTTCCGGGACACCAGGGGCCTCTCTAAAATAATCTCCGACCTGTAAAAACATTTTTTTTAGCATCTAGGCATCATATTATTACATAATAATCGCCCTAATGGCATTACGAGCCATATAAAAATAATAATAATCACCCTAAAGGCACTGCGATGCCATACAATACATATATAACCACCCTAAATATCATTTTATATCTATATATACTCTCTTATAGTACCATAAGACATTGTAAAGCCATGCAACAGGCTACAAGCCGAAAGGCGTATGTACAAATGATTTTATTCTTTTTATTCTTTCAATTCTTAAGACCCCAGAGAGGACTTAAAGAATTTTTCTCTTAGCATATAACTCTGTAAGAAGAACAGAGAGGTGCAGACACACGCGCCGATTATTCCTATCTGTCCCATAAGAAAGAAAAGGACAGCTAGTAACGCTTGATAACGGACGGTCACCAAAAACTAAGTGTTAGATATCTCCAGAATATACATCCTGAAGTCCAGACTAAACATCCTGACAGTGGACCGAGATTGAAACGCGAGCCGCTGGCCATCCTCACGTAGCCACGCGCCTCCGATCATCCCTACCAGTCAGCATAATCCGACGCGAGCATCAGTCCCCACTCGCGAAGTTTCAACCATATAATCGGGGACAGAGGCATCGAGTCTTCAGTTCTTGTCCGGTCTCTCCAACAGCGCGATCTGTAAAACCGACTATCTTACAAAACGGGCCAAGTCCCAGTCTTCATATATTATAGTACGGCGAATAAAAGCCTTTATCAAAATATAATAAAAAAATCTACACTATCCATAAATCAAAACTTCGAAAACTGCGAAGAATACAAGGTACATCCTACTACTTTATCCTACAAGTACTTCCCAAGTGTCACTTTATTTCCTTTAAATACATTTCGAATTGCGAAACGTGAAATATATAGAGTTTTGTGGGGCAAATGTGTTAATTACCCCGTTCAATTAAAATAATAAAATACAGTGGAATTGTGAATTTGCGAAATTAAGTGAGCGACCTTCTAAAGACCAGGCGAGCCTGCTCTTGGTGCATCTACGTGCACGACAGCGGTGTTCCCTCCGACAGAAGGGCGTGTAACTTTCCTCCCATAAGAGCGAGGCTGCTCTTGGTGCATCTACGTGCACGACAGCGGTCATCCTCTTTGCGGAAGGTCTTGTTAACCGTACTGCAAACGCGGGATACAGGACTTTCTTTCGAATCATCCCCTCGCATATTCGCATATTCCACCATTTTATTATATTTTAAATATTGTGTTTTTTGTGTTACAATAATAAGGTTTGAAATTGTGAAACTGTGTTAGCGATCCTCTAAAGACCAGGTGAGCCTGCTCTTGGTGCATCTACGTGCACGACAGCGGTGTTCCCTCCGACAGAGGACCGTTTAACTCTCCTCCCATTGGAGCGAGGCTGCTCTTGGTGCATCTACGTGCACGACAGCGGTCATCCTCCTTGCAGAAGGACCTGTTAACTGTATTACAAACGCAGGATACAGGTCTTTCTTTCGAGTCTTCCTCTCACATGCTCAAATTTTATTATTGAACTTAAAATAATAATACCGGTAAAATTCGTATTTGATCCGGAAATATTCCTGGATCATCGCGTGCTGCAATCATTACCTGAAAATAAAAAGGGAATGGTGTATTAAAATCCTTTAAGAGGAAAAATCAATTAACATCATACTCATCCTTAATCCTTCCCCGGGCATCGACATCGGGACAGTCCACCTGAAAATGAAAAGTCGTTTAGAAGCCTGAATAAAAAGGGAATTGATTCTGAAAATAAAATAAAATAAAATAAAATAAAATAAAATAAAGTACATAAATTGCATTTGAAAATAAAATAAATTGCATTTAAAAATAAAATAAATTGCATTTAAAAGTAAAGTAAATTATTTGAATAAATTGGTAAATTGGGTGCGATCCGGAAACTCTGCCTTATACATTGGCAAGTGTATCGGTGCACGTAACATTGCACTGGGCCTCGCTTACAACGGAACAAACCTAATTCCAAAAAACGGATGTATTCGCTTTATCGTGGGTTTTCGGTGTACAATAAATTGTTTTGGCACTGGCAGGAAGTCTGGTGCACGTAACTTTGCACTGGGCCCTGTGTTAAGACCCCGTAAATCGAATCATTCCTAAATTAATTATTATTTGTGATATTTGCAATAATTCATCCATTCTCGGCAAGGAGAGTGCTGGTGCATGTAACTTTGCACTGGTCTCCCTTTTTTGAATGGTGAATTAATTTCTGATAACTTAAAAATATTATTTTTTTTTTCTAGTTAAATAAATATTAAACGAATTACTTGCAAATTTATTTATTTTCATTATTGCAAATAATTCAACCATTCTGGACAAGGAGAGTACTGGTGCATGTAACTTTGCACTGGTCCCCCTTTTTGAATGGTAAATTTATCCCCATAAATATTTTATGCAATCAAAATATTTAGCGGAAATTAAAAATATAAATAAATTAATCATTCTTGACAAGGAGAGTACTGGTGCACGTAACTCTGCACTGGTCCCCCTTTTGAATGATTCATCAGTCAATTTTTAAATCAAATAAATAAAAACTTGTCTAAATTTATTTATTTTCTATACCATACAAAATTCAACCATTCGCAGTAAGGAGCGTGCTGGTGCATGTAACACTGCACTGGCCCCCCTTTTGAATGTTGAATTAATAATTTTTAATCAAATAAATAAAACTTGTCCAAATTTATTTATTTTCTATACCATACAAAATTCAACCATTCGCAGTAAGGAGCGTGCTGGTGCATGTAACACTGCACTGGCCCCCCTTTTGAATGTTGAATTAATAATTTTTAATCAAATAAATAAAACTTGTCCCGCTTCCGACGTTATACATACCTTCCCCTATGAACACGTCCGATTCTGACGCCGAAACCGTAGAGGTCCTCTCTTCAGACCCTGAAAATGAATGAAAAATAATATTAAAATAAAATCAAATATATTAAAATTTAACATAAAATTAACATAAAATATATTAAATTTAACATAAAATATATCAAATTTAAAATAAGATATATTAAATTCAAAAATTATATTAAATTCAAAATATATTAAATTCAAATAAGAATTGTCAATTTGAAGGCAAAATATGTAACCTTATAAAATAAATATATTCAAGCGTGTAAAGACCCGCTACGTCTCAACGTTCGTTTTGCTACCAAATAAATAACGTTAATTTCTTTTTACCTCAAAAGGGTTTTACTTACTGTCTTAATTATTTTGCGCGCTAATTTTGGCCTTGCATCCTTGTCCCGGCTGAGCTCCCACTTGGCCAAACAAAGGGTGTTGATCCGTGCGTTTCACCCGTTATCCCGCTCGTCCCTCGACCTGCGACGTAACAGGTGCTATAATCCTGCACTGGGCAGGGAGTCCACCGGAGGTTTCCATCAAGGACAGAGGGTTGGTTGATGTGCATCCATTTCCTGCACGACTTTATCTCGCTGGTTGAGGAAATTTTCTCAATGACCCGAAATGTATGGGAACGGTTGTTTTCTTAAATAGATGCCGCGAAGGAGGGCCGGCCAAAAGTTTAAACTAAGGCGCGAAGCCGCCATTGCTGAGGGGATTGTCCGGGTCGAGCCGCGCGGGAATAACACCCCCTCCCGGAAGGTCAACCTCGACCCCCCTCCTCCTCGCCCGGTTAACGCGGTCACTCCCTTCCGGCCAACTCACTACTCGGTGGTAACGGCGGAGGAGCTTCAACCTCAACCCCCGCCTGCACCATCAACATCATCCGCGGATCAACAACCGCCGTACCGTCGCCCCATCCCGACCCCTCAGGAAATTCCACCTGAGCTACGCGGTGTCCCGCTTCCGACGTTATACATACCTTCTCCTATGAACACGTCCGATTCTGACGCCGAAACCGTAGAGGTCCTCTCTTCAGACCCTGAAAATGAATGAAAAATAATATTAAAATAAAATCAAATATATTAAAATTTAACATAAAATTACCATAAAATATATTAAATTTAACATAAAATATATCAAATTTAAAATAAGATATATTAAATTCAAAAATTATATTAAATTCAAAATATATTAAATTCAAATAAGAATTGTCAATTTGAAGGCAAAATATGTAACCTTATAAAATAAATATATTCAAGCGTGTAAAGACCCGCTACGTCTCAACGTTCGTTCGCTACCAAATAAATAACGTTAATCTCTTTTTACCTCAAAAAGGTTTTACTCACTGTCTTAATTATTTTGCGCGCTAATTTTGGCCTTGCATCCTTGTCCCGGCTGAGCTCCCACTTGGCCAAACAAAGTGTTACGTCCTGAGCACTCCACCTATACTAACAACATATACATACTAATAGCTCAGCACGAGCTCTAAAAATTTTTTTTTACTTATTTTTATTTTTTTTAAATAATTATTTCTAACCACCCTAAGGTCTGAGGGACCCCCTAAGTATTCAAAATCGCTTGATTTCTCAAGCGTGTATTATTACTATCAAAAAATATCGGTAAAAAGCATAATTTCCCGTAAACTTACAACATAACATTGTTAATAACAATGCTACAGGTTTGCAAAAAATATCAAAAAATCTAGCATCAAAAACCAAGTCGAAAAGGTTCCTAACTTTTTTCTGTAGCTCTGCAAGCAAGCGAGATATCAGCTTTCCAGATTTCTTCAAAATTTTACTTTGTTTGATTACACTTCGTTAATAATTGGGATAGCCCCATAGTGTGACCTGTCTAACGAAAGGGCTTAAAAAGTTGAGACGTTATGGTTTGCAACATTCCCGATATTGTTAACGATAACCGAGATAAATAACAATTTTTGATTTTAACGTTGTAAAGGCCTTCCGGGACACCAGGGGCCTCTCTAAAATAATCTCCGACCTGTAAAAACATTTTTTTTAGCATCTAGGCATCATATTATTACATAATAATCGCCCTAATGGCATTACGAGCCATATAAAAATAATAATAATCACCCTAAAGGCACTGCGATGCCATACAATACATATATAACCACCCTAAATATCATTTTATATCTATATATACTCTCTTATAGTACCATAAGACATTGTAAAGCCATGCAACAGGCTACAAGCCGAAAGGCGTATGTACAAATGATTTTATTCTTTTTATTCTTTCAATTCTTAAGACCCCAGAGAGGACTTAAAGAATTTTTCTCTTAGCATATAACTCTGTAAGAAGAACAGAGAGGTGCAGACACACGCGCCGATTATTCCTATCTGTCCCATAAGAAAGAAAAGGACAGCTAGTAACGCTTGATAACGGACGGTCACCAAAAACTAAGTGTTAGATATCTCCAGAATATACATCCTGAAGTCCAGACTAAACATCCTGACAGTGGACCGAGATTGAAACGCGAGCCGCTGGCCATCCTCACGTAGCCACGCGCCTCCGATCATCCCTACCAGTCAGCATAATCCGACGCGAGCATCAGTCCCCACTCGCGAAGTTTCAACCATATAATCGGGGACAGAGGCATCGAGTCTTCAGTTCTTGTCCGGTCTCTCCAACAGCGCGATCTGTAAAACCGACTATCTTACAAAACGGGCCAAGTCCCAGTCTTCATATATTATAGTACGGCGAATAAAAGCCTTTATCAAAATATAATAAAAAAATCTACACTATCCATAAATCAAAACTTCGAAAACTGCGAAGAATACAAGGTACATCCTACTACTTTATCCTACAAGTACTTCCCAAGTGTCACTTTATTTCCTTTAAATACATTTCGAATTGCGAAACGTGAAATATATAGAGTTTTGTGGGGCAAATGTGTTAATTACCCCGTTCAATTAAAATAATAAAATACAGTGGAATTGTGAATTTGCGAAATTAAGTGAGCGACCTTCTAAAGACCAGGCGAGCCTGCTCTTGGTGCATCTACGTGCACGACAGCGGTGTTCCCTCCGACAGAAGGGCGTGTAACTTTCCTCCCATAAGAGCGAGGCTGCTCTTGGTGCATCTACGTGCACGACAGCGGTCATCCTCTTTGCGGAAGGTCTTGTTAACCGTACTGCAAACGCGGGATACAGGACTTTCTTTCGAATCATCCCCTCGCATATTCGCATATTCCACCATTTTATTATATTTTAAATATTGTGTTTTTTGTGTTACAATAATAAGGTTTGAAATTGTGAAACTGTGTTAGCGATCCTCTAAAGACCAGGTGAGCCTGCTCTTGGTGCATCTACGTGCACGACAGCGGTGTTCCCTCCGACAGAGGACCGTTTAACTCTCCTCCCATTGGAGCGAGGCTGCTCTTGGTGCATCTACGTGCACGACAGCGGTCATCCTCCTTGCAGAAGGACCTGTTAACTGTATTACAAACGCAGGATACAGGTCTTTCTTTCGAGTCTTCCTCTCACATGCTCAAATTTTATTATTGAACTTAAAATAATAATACCGGTAAAATTCGTATTTGATCCGGAAATATTCCTGGATCATCGCGTGCTGCAATCATTACCTGAAAATAAAAAGGGAATGGTGTATTAAAATCCTTTAAGAGGAAAAATCAATTAACATCATACTCATCCTTAATCCTTCCCCGGGCATCGACATCGGGACAGTCCACCTGAAAATGAAAAGTCGTTTAGAAGCCTGAATAAAAAGGGAATTGATTCTGAAAATAAAATAAAATAAAATAAAATAAAATAAAATAAAGTACATAAATTGCATTTGAAAATAAAATAAATTGCATTTAAAAATAAAATAAATTGCATTTAAAAGTAAAGTAAATTATTTGAATAAATTGGTAAATTGGGTGCGATCCGGAAACTCTGCCTTATACATTGGCAAGTGTATCGGTGCACGTAACATTGCACTGGGCCTCGCTTACAACGGAACAAACCTAATTCCAAAAAACGGATGTATTCGCTTTATCGTGGGTTTTCGGTGTACAATAAATTGTTTTGGCACTGGCAGGAAGTCTGGTGCACGTAACTTTGCACTGGGCCCTGTGTTAAGACCCCGTAAATCGAATCATTCCTAAATTAATTATTATTTGTGATATTTGCAATAATTCATCCATTCTCGGCAAGGAGAGTGCTGGTGCATGTAACTTTGCACTGGTCTCCCTTTTTTGAATGGTGAATTAATTTCTGATAACTTAAAAATATTATTTTTTTTTTCTAGTTAAATAAATATTAAACGAATTACTTGCAAATTTATTTATTTTCATTATTGCAAATAATTCAACCATTCTGGACAAGGAGAGTACTGGTGCATGTAACTTTGCACTGGTCCCCCTTTTTGAATGGTAAATTTATCCCCATAAATATTTTATGCAATCAAAATATTTAGCGGAAATTAAAAATATAAATAAATTAATCATTCTTGACAAGGAGAGTACTGGTGCACGTAACTCTGCACTGGTCCCCCTTTTGAATGATTCATCAGTCAATTTTTAAATCAAATAAATAAAAACTTGTCTAAATTTATTTATTTTCTATACCATACAAAATTCAACCATTCGCAGTAAGGAGCGTGCTGGTGCATGTAACACTGCACTGGCCCCCCTTTTGAATGTTGAATTAATAATTTTTAATCAAATAAATAAAACTTGTCCAAATTTATTTATTTTCTATACCATACAAAATTCAACCATTCGCAGTAAGGAGCGTGCTGGTGCATGTAACACTGCACTGGCCCCCCTTTTGAATGTTGAATTAATAATTTTTAATCAAATAAATAAAACTTGTCCCGCTTCCGACGTTATACATACCTTCCCCTATGAACACGTCCGATTCTGACGCCGAAACCGTAGAGGTCCTCTCTTCAGACCCTGAAAATGAATGAAAAATAATATTAAAATAAAATCAAATATATTAAAATTTAACATAAAATTAACATAAAATATATTAAATTTAACATAAAATATATCAAATTTAAAATAAGATATATTAAATTCAAAAATTATATTAAATTCAAAATATATTAAATTCAAATAAGAATTGTCAATTTGAAGGCAAAATATGTAACCTTATAAAATAAATATATTCAAGCGTGTAAAGACCCGCTACGTCTCAACGTTCGTTTCGCTACCAAATAAATAACGTTAATTTCTTTTTACCTCAAAAGGGTTTTACTCACTGTCTTAATTATTTTGCGCGCTAATTTTGGCCTTGCATCCTTGTCCCGGCTGAGCTCCCACTTGGCCAAACAAAGGGTGTTGATCCGTGCGTTTCACCCGTTATCCCGCTCGTCCCTCGACCTGCGACGTAACAGGATATAACGTAACGCAAAACGGATTATAATATAAATAAAAATTTTTTCTGGTGGCAGCGGTGGGATACTGCCAAATTATCGTGCAAAACAAACATATTTTTTTTTATTATTTATTTTTTTTTTACAACGTAAAAACCAAAAATGGAAAGTCGAAAAGGACTCAGTGAAGCCGAAGCTATGGCAATTATGGAGCAAGTTAATCGACAAAAACAACGCATTGCTGCACAGGAAGCGGCATTAGCTGAAAAACAACAAATGCTTGAGGAGCAAGCTCAACAACTGGATAACCAGCGTGCCGAAAGGGATAATAATGTTCCAATGGAGGACCAAAATCTCGCATCAAGTATGCAACGTACTTTTGAAACAATACTTGCAGAATTCGGTAACATGAGGCACGAGCTTCAGGTGTTACAATCTCGTCAAACTGCACCCAGTGATCGCGGTTCAGTGGACCGATCGGTCATCGTGGAAAATCGCGAAACCAGTGATCGTGCTCAAATACCGACAATCAAATACAAAGACGCTCTTGAAACAGTGCCATTATTCGACGGGTACAATATCCCGGTGCTTAGATTCGTTAGGGCGTGCAAACGTGCGCGTGATTTATTTCCTGCCTCCCATGAGGCTACAATTACTCAGCTCCTGCGCAACAAACTGAGAGGTCATGCCATGACGGCACTTGAGGACGATACGTACCTCACATTTTCCAGCTTTATCGAAAAATTAAAAACATTGTTCGGTCAATCAAAATCCCTGAATCAATACCGAGGTGAATTAGGGAATATCACCAAAAACAAATCCGAACACATAATCGATTACATTAGCCGCATCAAGGATCTGCATGCAGCCATAACCGAATTGGAATCCGAAACCTACGGTGAATTAACATCCAGGGCACGTGCTAGCCTTGAAAACGATGCCGTGGAATGTTTTGTTGAGGGTTTACCACCTACCTTCCGCCTACGTTTAAAAGTGGAAGGATATAATGGCCTCCAGGAGGCATTTGCAAAAGCCATTAAGGTAGAAAAGGAACTGGAACGTGATAAAATACAGTTCAGGGTGCCAGATACCCGCAACAGCAACGTAAACAAGGTCGTTTCGTCAAACTCACCAGGTGCAAATAATAAAATACAGTGTGTACATTGTAACAAATCGCATCCTTCCGATCAGTGTTGGAAACATTTTCCTGAAAAAAGGCCACAGATCAAAACAACAGATGTGACCACAACATTAAAAATCGGTGACGCACCTCGAGCTGGTGCCAGTAATTCCACCTGCACCTATTGCAATAAAATAGGTCATACCGAAACAATGTGTTACAAAAAACAGAACGACGAAAAACGTTCAAAAAACGGAGTACCTCGTGCCCCGATGACGGCGCAAGGGCAGAACGAGGCAAACAAGAACTCCGTCAAATTCATCGAGTGCGAACCATCAACATCCGGTTAACCGCTTACACAAACGCGCCAACAATTAAAATTAGCACACCTGAAACTTCAGGTATCTGTGAATTTTTGATTGACTCAGGTTCCGAGGCAAATCTCGTGAAAGCGGACGCCTTAAACTTGTCCGCCAGTATTGACACTTCAAGGATATTCCGCCTCAAGGGCATATCTGAAGTACCGGTTCTCACCATGGGAACAACCGTTATTAAATTAAAAGGTACGCTCACGGAATTTCTCGTCGTTGACAACGCTTTCCCTATCAATCAGTCAGCACTAATAGGCTCAGCCTTTTGTTCGGGCAACAAAGCCGTGCTAGATTGGGAAAAAGAGGAATTTCGTTGGGGCAACGTCGGCATACCGTTCGCTGACAAATCGTGTGTTTTTCTCCCGAAACGTTCAAAAACAGTGATGTTCGTGCGAGTTGAAAACAATTGGATATTGGACGAAGGTTACTTACCGCGTATAAAATGCAGCGACCCTAAAATTTACCTTGGTGAATGCCTAGTGCGAGTTGAGGACGGCATCGCTCGTGTAATAGTATACAATACATTGGACGAAAACTGCAAAATAAAAATACCAACCGTAAAATTATTCGAATTTAATACCCTATCAAAAGAACCGGAAGACGACTGTTTTGAAATTCTGCAACAAACGGAAAACATTGCGGAAAAAACAGTGCTCACCACCCAGGTGGAAAATATTTTCGAATTACTCCGTTTAGAACACTTGAACGACGAAGAACGTCGAAGTGTGAATAAAATTATCAGCGAAAACAAGGACTTATTCCACATCCCAGGAGATAAATTGGGATTTACCAACGCCATCACCCATCGAATTACCACAACAGACGAACAACCAGTGTTCACCCGTCAATACCGATTTCCCCCTTTGCATAAGGACGAGATCACAAAACAGGTATCCGAGCTAATAGATGGCGATGTGATCGAACCATCGGTCTCACCATATAGTTCACCATTGTGGATCGTCCCAAAAAAGGCGGACTCTCAGGGTAACCCTCGCTGGAGAATGGTAATAGATTACAGAAATTTAAACGAAAAAACAATCGGAGATGCTTATCCGTTGCCGCAAATAAACGAAATCTTGGATCAACTCGGTAATGCCAAATATTTTTCAGTATTTGATTTAGCCAGTGGATTTCACCAAATACCTGTACATAATGTTGACAAACACAAAACCGCTTTCTCTACTCCTTTTGGACACTACCAGTTCAATCGAATGCCGTTTGGACTTAAAAACGCCCCGGCAACTTTCCAGAGACTAATGGATCGTGTTCTTACAGGGTTGCAGGGAATCGAGCTATTCGTCTATCTCGACGACATCGTAATCTACGCCAAATCCCTCGCGGAACACGAACAAAAATTCAACAAATTGGCATCACGTTTGCGCATGGCAAACCTCAAATTACAGCCGGATAAATGTGAATTTCTTCGCCATGAGGTGAATTACTTGGGGCATGTCGTCAGTGAAAATGGAGTAAAACCGGACCCGAAAAAATTGGAGTCCATACGTGAATATCCACGGCCAACAACACAGAAAAAAATAAAACAGTTCCTCGGACTAGCCGGATATTATCGACGGTTTATTGAAAATTTTTCTGGCATCGCCAAACCGATAACAAACCTCCTGAAAAAGGAAGTACCATTCAAGTGGACGGATTTACAGGAGAAGGCCTTCCAAACTTTGAAGGAATGCCTGTGCCGTGAACCCATATTACAATACCCGGACTTTACAAAGCCATTTATTATCACCGCGGACGCATCCAGCCTGGCGGTTGGTGGCGTATTAAGTCAAGGCGAAATAGGGAAAGATCGTCCAGTCGCCTACACATCACGTACATTAAACAAACACGAAGTCAACTACTCAACAATAGAAAAGGAACTTTTAGCCATCGTTTACGCAGTAAATTACTTCCGACCGTACATTTACGGACGGGAATTCACACTGGTAACCGATCACCGACCCCTCGTTTGGTTAAACTCGGTCAAGGACCCTGCAAGTAGATTGGTACACTGGAGATTGAGTCTAGCAAATTACCAATATAAAATAATTTATAAACCAGGACGGATAAACGGGAATGCGGACGCGTTATCGCGAAACCCACCCGAAAAAGTAAAAACAATCCTCGCATTTAAACACAAGCCCAGCGACGCAACATCATCTGAGGACGAAAGGATGTTTAGTCCTCCCAAAAAACGATCAAGGATCTTGGAACCACCCGAGTTATCAGCCGACTCTAGTCCCGACAATGAGCGTGACACGGATTGGGCTGAAACCTTCGAGATTGACGATCGACGTGAACAAATTTCGGTGTTGGAGGAAACCGATGACTATACGGAAACGAATCCACGCCCAATTTCTTACCCAGGTACATCTTCAGAAGCTGACAATGAGCAGACCGACGAAGGCACCATTGTGGAACAAATCCCGGAAGGGGATAACCAAAATTTGTTACTCGGAGATCAGTCAGATTCCGACGCATCCGACGAGGATGAAACAGAAAATACCGATCAGGAAAACGATCAAATATTTGATAGCCAAAATCCTGAATGCGAAGCCATTAGGACGGGCGCAAAATTACAAATAAAAATAACTAGGGATCGCTTGACGATGAGCAAGGACCCTGGCCTAATCTTCATTTCTCAACGGGGAGAACCTTTGGATAACGGAGCCGTCGACCTTGCCGAACAAGGAAAATTGCCGAATTTCTCGGACGTCACCTTCAATCGGGTAAAGGTTACTAAAATAAGGGGTAGGATTATAATATCCTTACCAATTGTTTACCGGAAAAACGAAAATTTGGACATTAGCGAGATCCAGGACGGAATGGAATCAATACGTGACGCCGTCAGAGAACTCCAACTGTCAAAATTATCGGTAGCCAAAACCGAAAAACTGTGTAACGTACCTTGGACCGATTTTTTACCATTCTTAACCAGGACACTTCAGGACGAAGATATGTCATTAACCATCTGTAAACAATTAATTAGAATACCAACGGCCGAAGAGCGACCAGAAATTATACACGAGAAACACGCATCACTCGTAGGTGGACACAAAGGTGTAACAAAAACGTACAAACGAATTCGCGAAAATTACTTCTGGGAAAACATGAAGTCTGAAATACAACAATATATACAAACGTGCCGAAATTGCCAAATCAAAAAACTCGTTAGAGTAAAAACCAAACAGCCAATGCTAATTACCGACACGCCCAGAGAGGCATTCGACAAAATCGCCATGGACATCATGGGTCCTCTTCCCACCACACCAAAGGGAAATTCCTACATTTTGACAATTCAGGACCTACTTACAAAATATTCGGTTGCCGTACCTCTAAATCGAACTTCAGCTATGGACGTTTGCAACGCGTTCATCAAACATTTTATCACACGTTTCGGCGCCCCCAGGGCATTATTAACAGATCAAGGGACTAATTTCAACAGTAGCCTAAACAAGGAAATTGCGCGAAAATTTCGTATCAAAACTCACATTACCACTGCGTATTATCCACAATCGAACGGCTCTGTTGAACGCTCTCACCACGTATTAATGGAATACCTTAAACAATACACCGACACTAACAACAACTGGGATGAATATTTGGAACTAGCAATATTCTCTTATAATACTAGTCAGCATGAGGGTACGGGTTACACACCACACGAGCTGGTTTTTGGAACCCCTGCAAGGCAGCCCACTGCTCACACCTTCAACGAGGAAAATTTAGATATAACATACACATTATATCTCACTAATTTGTATAATAAAATTCGCGACATTCAGGAATTAGCCGCACTCAAACTCATTCAATCAAAAAACAAATCGAAGGAATATTACGACAAACGAATTAACCCGCAGACCTTCAAGGTCGGGGACCGTGTCTTATTACTTCTCGAGCCCTCAAAGGGAAAATTAGGGGATCAATATTCCGATCCATGTGAAATAATCGAAATTCTTTCCAAGGGAAATGTAAAAATAAATTACAAAGGGAAACCAAAATTAGTTCATGCGAATAAGTTACGTGGAACAAAACTTTGAAATTATTTTGTCATTTGCAGAAAAACATGGGACCACTGTGGGCCTCTTTCCTCTTCATCGGGCAAACGCTTGCCTTATTGGGTTACGATTGCGGAGGGCAATCTTTCAATGTTACAACATTCGCTTTGAACCAAATTGGAACATGTCAACTACCTACCGAGGAACCTACACCCGTCAGCACCCGCATACAATTACTGCAAATAGCGGACTACACCACGACGGAAATTACCCAATGCAAGGTCGAAGTAGATCGGACCATTTACTATTGCGGAATGCATTCCCATAATTCGATTGTGCACAATGGAAGGCAAGCCTACCTCGTTGAGCTGGACATCCGAGCTTGCACCAGACTTCAGGAGACTGGGATTCTACCGTTGAGCGCATCATCACAAATAATCGGCATAAAACAAAATTCCACCTCGACGCGAGGAATTACTCTCGCAGGTTCTATAACTAACGAAGGACGCTGCGTTGGTACACAATATTCGGACCCTTTTGGGAATTGGGACAACGTGATCGTCCAAGCCACAGTCAAAATAACTATATCCAATTACATGGGAGATATAAACCTCAAGGCGGGACAAATTATACTCCGCTCAGGTACGCATTGTACGCTTGCGGAAGGTTCATGCACCGACATCGAAGGCAACACTGCCCATTGGAAAACCGAGCCAACGGACTCGTGTATGTTTGATCGTTATGACATCCTCTACGAAGGGATAGCTACTAAATTAATCGACAAAAGTAGCAGTTCAACAAACCCCAATGTTTACACATTAACAACACAAGAAACAACATTTGCCTTGGCAACAAGGGCCGAATCACATATCTGTGGCTACACGCTAATTAAAACAGAACACCCGAAAATATTCATTCTCGAGACTCAACAAGGACAATCTTTCGCGGCAAAACGAAGGGTATCCGTCAATAACCTCGATATATTTTCTTACATGAACTCAAAATTCATCTATGTGGAAAAACATCTACGGACGCAAATGAACAACCTTTATCTGGACGTCCTGAAACAAAGGTGCGATCTGGAAAGGCAAGTCCTGCAAAACGCTTTAACCACAGCAACAATATTACCAGAACAATTCGCCAGAGCGGTAATGAAAACTCCAGGTTACATGGCAGTAATCGCCGGTGAAGTGGCACATGTTATCAAATGTATTCCTGTGGAGTGTGCACTACGACGCGTCACGGAATGCTACAGCGAATTACCAGTTTCGTACAAAAATACATCGTTTTTTCTGACTCCTAACACACGGACACTTATTAAAAGCGGAACGCAAATCGAATGCAACCTACTGCTTCCTTCACAATATTTAATTGAAGGAACCTGGTACAGGTTTGAGCCAAACCCCATGCCAGTGCCAAACCCTCAATTACTGACACCCATGGACCAGCCAACATGGAAATACAACCCAATCGGAAATTTAGCCACCAGCGGAATATATACAACAAATGAAATTGAAAATCTCCGGGACCGAATCATGTTCCCAGCCGAAAAACCAGCGCTCTTGAATAATATCGCAAGGGGCTCTGCTGGATACGCCATACCACTTGGAAGCGTATCCCTTAAAAATCTTTTCGATGCAGAAACATTGGACCATTTAGCGGAAAGCACCATGAAACGCCTGTGGAATGGATTTGAAAAATTCGGAATGATCAGTGCCGGCCTTTTCGCTATTCTCACAATTTACTCCATACTGAAATCAATCGTGGACACCTGCATTCACGGCTACACACTCCACTCCCTTTATGGATGGAGTTTTGCGCTGATTGGCGCCATATGGTCATCAATCACCAACCTCCTTATTACTCGAGCACACAGGAAGAATAAGGATAACAGTGACAACGTCATAGAAAGGACATTCAACATGGAGAGCAACCCAAGGGAATTAATCCCACAACCAGCACCAAGACGTTTTCCAGCACTCGACCCTGATTTAGCGGCTCGACTTGAACAAACGCGAAGCTAGGCATAGCGTTTGTCTTCCGCGGGGAGGTGTTACGTCCTGAGCACTCCACCTATACTAACAACATATACATACTAATAGCTCAGCACGAGCTCTAAAAATTTTTTTTTACTTATTTTTATTTTTTTTAAATAATTATTTCTAACCACCCTAAGGTCTGAGGGACCCCCTAAGTATTCAAAATCGCTTGATTTCTCAAGCGTGTATTATTACTATCAAAAAATATCGGTAAAAAGCATAATTTCCCGTAAACTTACAACATAACATTGTTAATAACAATGCTACAGGTTTGCAAAAAATATCAAAAAATCTAGCATCAAAAACCAAGTCGAAAAGGTTCCTAACTTTTTTCTGTAGCTCTGCAAGCAAGCGAGATATCAGCTTTCCAGATTTCTTCAAAATTTTACTTTGTTTGATTACACTTCGTTAATAATTGGGATAGCCCCATAGTGTGACCTGTCTAACGAAAGGGCTTAAAAAGTTGAGACGTTATGGTTTGCAACATTCCCGATATTGTTAACGATAACCGAGATAAATAACAATTTTTGATTTTAACGTTGTAAAGGCCTTCCGGGACACCAGGGGCCTCTCTAAAATAATCTCCGACCTGTAAAAACATTTTTTTTAGCATCTAGGCATCATATTATTACATAATAATCGCCCTAATGGCATTACGAGCCATATAAAAATAATAATAATCACCCTAAAGGCACTGCGATGCCATACAATACATATATAACCACCCTAAATATCATTTTATATCTATATATACTCTCTTATAGTACCATAAGACATTGTAAAGCCATGCAACAGGCTACAAGCCGAAAGGCGTATGTACAAATGATTTTATTCTTTTTATTCTTTCAATTCTTAAGACCCCAGAGAGGACTTAAAGAATTTTTCTCTTAGCATATAACTCTGTAAGAAGAACAGAGAGGTGCAGACACACGCGCCGATTATTCCTATCTGTCCCATAAGAAAGAAAAGGACAGCTAGTAACGCTTGATAACGGACGGTCACCAAAAACTAAGTGTTAGATATCTCCAGAATATACATCCTGAAGTCCAGACTAAACATCCTGACAGTGGACCGAGATTGAAACGCGAGCCGCTGGCCATCCTCACGTAGCCACGCGCCTCCGATCATCCCTACCAGTCAGCATAATCCGACGCGAGCATCAGTCCCCACTCGCGAAGTTTCAACCATATAATCGGGGACAGAGGCATCGAGTCTTCAGTTCTTGTCCGGTCTCTCCAACAGCGCGATCTGTAAAACCGACTATCTTACAAAACGGGCCAAGTCCCAGTCTTCATATATTATAGTACGGCGAATAAAAGCCTTTATCAAAATATAATAAAAAAATCTACACTATCCATAAATCAAAACTTCGAAAACTGCGAAGAATACAAGGTACATCCTACTACTTTATCCTACAAGTACTTCCCAAGTGTCACTTTATTTCCTTTAAATACATTTCGAATTGCGAAACGTGAAATATATAGAGTTTTGTGGGGCAAATGTGTTAATTACCCCGTTCAATTAAAATAATAAAATACAGTGGAATTGTGAATTTGCGAAATTAAGTGAGCGACCTTCTAAAGACCAGGCGAGCCTGCTCTTGGTGCATCTACGTGCACGACAGCGGTGTTCCCTCCGACAGAAGGGCGTGTAACTTTCCTCCCATAAGAGCGAGGCTGCTCTTGGTGCATCTACGTGCACGACAGCGGTCATCCTCTTTGCGGAAGGTCTTGTTAACCGTACTGCAAACGCGGGATACAGGACTTTCTTTCGAATCATCCCCTCGCATATTCGCATATTCCACCATTTTATTATATTTTAAATATTGTGTTTTTTGTGTTACAATAATAAGGTTTGAAATTGTGAAACTGTGTTAGCGATCCTCTAAAGACCAGGTGAGCCTGCTCTTGGTGCATCTACGTGCACGACAGCGGTGTTCCCTCCGACAGAGGACCGTTTAACTCTCCTCCCATTGGAGCGAGGCTGCTCTTGGTGCATCTACGTGCACGACAGCGGTCATCCTCCTTGCAGAAGGACCTGTTAACTGTATTACAAACGCAGGATACAGGTCTTTCTTTCGAGTCTTCCTCTCACATGCTCAAATTTTATTATTGAACTTAAAATAATAATACCGGTAAAATTCGTATTTGATCCGGAAATATTCCTGGATCATCGCGTGCTGCAATCATTACCTGAAAATAAAAAGGGAATGGTGTATTAAAATCCTTTAAGAGGAAAAATCAATTAACATCATACTCATCCTTAATCCTTCCCCGGGCATCGACATCGGGACAGTCCACCTGAAAATGAAAAGTCGTTTAGAAGCCTGAATAAAAAGGGAATTGATTCTGAAAATAAAATAAAATAAAATAAAATAAAATAAAATAAAGTACATAA
This sequence comes from Heteropelma amictum, assembly GCA_959613375.1. Taxonomy (NCBI): domain Eukaryota; kingdom Metazoa; phylum Arthropoda; class Insecta; order Hymenoptera; family Ichneumonidae; genus Heteropelma; species Heteropelma amictum. Next base: position 13,764,641 of record OY390722.1, read on the forward strand.
ATTGCATTTGAAAATAAAATAAATTGCATTTAAAAATAAAATAAATTGCATTTAAAAGTAAAGTAAATTATTTGAATAAATTGGTAAATTGGGTGCGATCCGGAAACTCTGCCTTATACATTGGCAAGTGTATCGGTGCACGTAACATTGCACTGGGCCTCGCTTACAACGGAACAAACCTAATTCCAAAAAACGGATGTATTCGCTTTATCGTGGGTTTTCGGTGTACAATAAATTGTTTTGGCACTGGCAGGAAGTCTGGTGCACGTAACTTTGCACTGGGCCCTGTGTTAAGACCCCGTAAATCGAATCATTCCTAAATTAATTATTATTTGTGATATTTGCAATAATTCATCCATTCTCGGCAAGGAGAGTGCTGGTGCATGTAACTTTGCACTGGTCTCCCTTTTTTGAATGGTGAATTAATTTCTGATAACTTAAAAATATTATTTTTTTTTTCTAGTTAAATAAATATTAAACGAATTACTTGCAAATTTATTTATTTTCATTATTGCAAATAATTCAACCATTCTGGACAAGGAGAGTACTGGTGCATGTAACTTTGCACTGGTCCCCCTTTTTGAATGGTAAATTTATCCCCATAAATATTTTATGCAATCAAAATATTTAGCGGAAATTAAAAATATAAATAAATTAATCATTCTTGACAAGGAGAGTACTGGTGCACGTAACTCTGCACTGGTCCCCCTTTTGAATGATTCATCAGTCAATTTTTAAATCAAATAAATAAAAACTTGTCTAAATTTATTTATTTTCTATACCATACAAAATTCAACCATTCGCAGTAAGGAGCGTGCTGGTGCATGTAACACTGCACTGGCCCCCCTTTTGAATGTTGAATTAATAATTTTTAATCAAATAAATAAAACTTGTCCAAATTTATTTATTTTCTATACCATACAAAATTCAACCATTCGCAGTAAGGAGCGTGCTGGTGCATGTAACACTGCACTGGCCCCCCTTTTGAATGTTGAATTAATAATTTTTAATCAAATAAATAAAACTTGTCCCGCTTCCGACGTTATACATACCTTCCCCTATGAACACGTCCGATTCTGACGCCGAAACCGTAGAGGTCCTCTCTTCAGACCCTGAAAATGAATGAAAAATAATATTAAAATAAAATCAAATATATTAAAATTTAACATAAAATTAACATAAAATATATTAAATTTAACATAAAATATATCAAATTTAAAATAAGATATATTAAATTCAAAAATTATATTAAATTCAAAATATATTAAATTCAAATAAGAATTGTCAATTTGAAGGCAAAATATGTAACCTTATAAAATAAATATATTCAAGCGTGTAAAGACCCGCTACGTCTCAACGTTCGTTTCGCTACCAAATAAATAACGTTAATTTCTTTTTACCTCAAAAGGGTTTTACTCACTGTCTTAATTATTTTGCGCGCTAATTTTGGCCTTGCATCCTTGTCCCGGCTGAGCTCCCACTTGGCCAAACAAAGGGTGTTGATCCGTGCGTTTCACCCGTTATCCCGCTCGTCCCTCGACCTGCGACGTAACAAAAGGGTGTTGATCCGTGCGTTTCACCCGTTATCCCGCTCGTCCCTCGACCTGCGACGTAACAAAACTTTTCGATTCCTCAGGGATTCCGGTTCTTCCTCAGGGATTCAATCATTCTTAGCGGTTTCTGGGAGGTTTTACTGTAAAAAAACGGGGAAAATTGTTCGAAGCTCCATGAAATTCCTTGACTCCCTTGCGCTTGCGATTATGACTCAGGGATTCAACCATTTTTCCCGGTTTCTGGAAGGTTTCACTGTAAAAAGCATGACATATTCCCCACCGCTCCCGATGCTGTCGTCAATAAAATTTATGATCCCCTCAAACAGCTGAAAACAGGATAAACGGCTCTGAGCTGTGTAAAACATATAGATTCCTCAAGGATTGCGGTTCTTCCTCAGGGATTCAATAATTCTTCCCGGTTTCTGGTAGGTTTCACTGTGAAAAGCATGTTATTTTTCGGCCCCACTCCCGATGCTGTCATCAAAAAAATGTATGATCCCCTCAAACAGCTGAAAACAGGATAAACAGCTCTGAGCTGTGTAAAACTTTTCGATTCCTCAGGGATTGCGGTTCTTCCTCAGGGATTCAATCATTCTTCCCGGTTTCTGCGAGGTTTTACTGTAAAAAGCATGTCATTTTTCGACCCCACTCCCGATGCTGTCATCAAAATGTATTATCCCGTTAAACAGCTAAAAACGGGACAATTAGCTCCGAGCTGTCTAAAACTCTTCCATTCCTCAGGGCTTGCGGTTATTCTTCTGGGGTGTAATCATTTTTCCCGGTTTCTGGTAGGTTTCACTGTGAAAAACATGTCTTTCTCACCCCCACTCCCGATGCTGTCATCAGATTGTATGATCCCCTCAAACAGCTGAAAACAGGATAAACAGCTCTGAGCTGTGTAAAACTTTTCGATTCCTCAGGGATTGCGGTTCTTCCTCAGGGATTCAATCATTCTTCCCGGTTTCTGGGAGGTTTTACTGTAAAAAGCATGTCATTTTTTACCCCCACTCCCGATGCTATTACCAAAAAAATGTATGATGCCCTTAAACAGCTAAAAACGGGATAAACAGCTCGGAGCTGTGTAAAACTTTTCGATTCCTTAGGGATTGCGGTTCTTCCTGAGGGATTCAATCATTCTTCCCGGTTTCTGCGAGGTTTTACTGTAAAAAGCATGTCATTTTTCGACC